>CM029020.1:147327483-147614983 GCA_016801055.1 Panax notoginseng
GGCTGACAAGTTCTGCACCAGCAGAAATGAAATATGCTTCTAAATACTTTACACACCCTCCTTAAGCGTTAACTTGTCTAATCACAAATCCTCTCTTTGGGTTAACCATCGGTTACAAGTTTATTATATCAGGCGAAGGGAATTTAAGAAGAATATTTGGTATATAAATTTGGGTATTGTATTATCGATTCTAGGTACGGATTTCATACTCCTTCAGTAATAATCCTTTTAATCTTGATTTGTTCGTTTTGTTTTCATTTAGAAGTCAGTTATTATTTCGCATGTTTGTTCCTTCTCAATTCCATGTGATAGTTTCATTTTGGGGCATTGATATTTAGAACTCATATTTGTACTCTTTAGACTAGTGTATCATATCTAAATTTATTTTGATATTTATAGTTATGTACATGTTATTATATTTTTTTAGAGACTTGTGTTGATGATTTGTTCAATTTAATATGTGCACATTAGAACCCCTTTGTGTTGATATTTTGTCGCATATGTTGTGACATTATATTTTGTTAGAATACCGTAGGGTATACCTGAGCTATAACCACCTGTGGGGGTACCACAGCATGTCCTCTTGGCACCGAGGCATGACACCTTCCGTGGCGGTGTGATTAGTCCACGACGTCTCCATTTTGTGCTCCGGTGGGAGTTGGTCATTTGGTGTTTTGTTGTGGGAGGCGTATGGGTCGACCCTAGTTTTTGTTCTGTTATGTTTTGTGGATTGGTGATGTGTTGTGCCAAACACACCTTCTGATTTTACATGCATTGGATTCACGATTCAATGTGTGTGACTTGCCTGTGTGGCATTATTTAACTTGCCTGTGTGACAAGATATATTTCTATTTTGTTCTGAGCTCGATATGAAATAACACCCAGCCATTTGATTCAGCCTATTATTTTGTTGTGTTAGTTTTGTTCGTTTCGTTTCAGTTCGTTTCGTTTCGTTTCATTTAATTGAGTTAGTTATTTCGGGTCATTATTTGTATTCTATATCCGTACTGGGCATTTGGCACATGCTGTGTTTTTCTTCCGGCAGGTAATCAGGAGGATCAAGGGCAAGTGTGATGAGAGCTCCATTCATTCTAATGATTTAGAAATATTCGATTTCAAACTTGCAGTGTTAGTTTACTTGGAATTGTAATAATTATTTTAGATTGTGTTTGAGACAGTTTGAGATTTATTATGGTTGACTTGTGGTATTTATCAGTTATTTACTAAGATCTTTTGTGGCTTTGAGCCTTGTTATTAAATTCATCAGTTTTGGTTATGTTTTGGGCAACCTCTCTTTCTATTTCGGAAAGGGGGTGTTACAGAGTTGGTATCAAAGCGACTCTCGAAAGCTCTGGTCGGGTCATTCGATCGGGTTGTCGAAGGTGGGGACACGAAGGCTGGTGGTATTATCCCACAATGGAGAGATGGAGGTCCGGAGGTGGGGACACGAAGCCAGCCGGTATTATCGCACAATGGCTAGAGAGGCAAAGATCTTTGGGCCGTGTGTGTCTGCATATAAGGAAATAAGTTACTACCAATAGTACCTTCAAGTCATGACCTTTGGGAGCTTGTTGTGGGCTAAGATGACCAAGAAGATACTATTGGGCCAGTAGTTTGAGGCCTTATTTTGATGGATTTGATTCGACTCGGACTTGGGATTTGACCCGAGATTTGTTCCAGACTCGGGATTTGACCCGGGTTGTTTCAATTCAGCCTTCAAAATTCTCACAGAAGTGGCCCCCTTCTTACTCACGTAGGTGACTTCTATCAAGAATATCCTGCAATACTCCACTTGAACGTATTTCAAGATATAAAAGTCATTTAAATCATAACTTATCCTAATTCTCGCGGCAGATGTGCACTGTCTCATTTCAGGAATGGTTAGGAGTAAATATCTCCTCAGTTCTTTATTGAGTACTACATAGTTTGGTTTGCCCATTGAACCTAGATCTTAGGATCTCCAGTCAGCTAGGTTGGGTTACCACTATGACGACTCTTATTTAAACAGTAGGCCTTAAACCCATTCCCTCGATGATTTTTCCACTTGCTCTTTGTTAAACCTTTCGTAAGCGGATTCACAATATTATCTTTTGACTTTACATAGTCAATTGAGATAATTCCATTTGAGAATAATTGTCTAACGGTATTATGTTTCGTCGTATATGACGTGACTTACCGTTATATAAATGACTTTGTGCTATTCCAATCGCTGATTGGCTGTCACAGTGTATACATATAGCTGGCACAGGTCTTGACCAATTTGGAATATCCTCTAAAAAATTACGAAGTCATTATGCTTCTTCTCCAGTTTTGTCTAAAGCAATGAATTCTGATTCCATTGTAGACCTCGCAATACAAGTTTGTTTTGAGGATTTCCAAGAAACCGTTGCACCTCCAATGGTAAAGACATATCCACTTGTGGATTTTGAGTCTTTATTGTCAGATATCCAATTTACATCACTATATCCCTTCCAAAACTGCTGGATATCTTGTATAGTGCAGTCCATATTTTTAGTATGTTTTAAATATCCTAAAACTCTTAAAATTGCTTTCTAGTGATCTTTACCTGGATTACTCGTATACCTTCTTAGCTTACTAACCGAATAAGCTATATCTGGTCTAGTACAGTTCATGACATACATTAAACTGCCTATTATACGAGAATATTCTAGTTGAGATATGCTATCACCTTCATTTTTATCTAAATGAAGATTTATATCAACTGGGGTTTTATTCATAATTATATTATACTTGTTAAAATTTTCAAGTATTTTCTCAATGTAATGAGATTGAGATAATATAATTTCATCAGAGGTTCTAGAAATCTTGATTCCTAATATTATATCAGCAACCCCCAAGTCTTTCCTGTCAAACCTGTTTGACAACATACATTTAGTAGAGTTGATAACTTCATTGTTGCTATCCATTATTAACATATCATCCACATAAAAACAAACAATGACATATTTTTTTGAGTGCTTTTGACATGAACACATTTGTCACACTCATTGATTTTAAATCCATTTGATAACATAACATTATCAAATTTCTCATGCCATTGTTTTGGCACTTGTTTTAATCCATACAAGGATTTAACAAGTTTACATACTTTCCTCTCTTGTCCAGGAGCAATAAAACCTTCAGGTTGTTCCATATATATTTTTTCATCTAGTTCACCATTTAAGAATGCAGTCTTTACATCAATTTGATGTATTTCGAGTCTATTTAAAGATGTTATTGCTATTAGCATCCGAATAGATGTAATTCTTGTAACAGGTGAATAAATGTCGAAATAATCCAATCCTTCCTTTTGTCTATAGCCTTTAACAACAAGCTTGCTTTATATTTATCAATTGAGCCCTCAACTTTCATCTTCTTTTTGAAGATCCATTTATACCCTAAGGGTTTTGAACCAGGTGGAAGGTCCACCAGTTCCCATGTATGATTTTGCATAATGGACTCAATTTCGCTATTTATTGCTTCTTTCCAATGAGAAGCATCTGGAGAGGATATTGCTTCCTTGTACGTTCGAGGATCGTTTTGTAACAAAAATGTTAGAAAATTCGGACCAAAAGACGATGAAGTCATTGCCCTTTTTCTACGTCTAGGTTCATCCAATACAGACTCTTTGTCTATATTTTCAGGATTATTACTAGTAGCATCCAAAGGTCTTTTATTTGAATTTGAATCTTTATTTCCATTATATGGAAAAATATTCTGAAAGAATGATGCATCTCTTGATTCAATAAATGTATTAACATGAATATCATTAATTTCAGATTTATGAACAAGAAAGCGATAAGCACTGCTGTTATTTGCATAACCAATAAAAACACAGTCAATTATTTTTTGTCCTATCTTATCCTTTTTAGGTTTAGGAACCATCACTTTTGCTATACATCCCCACACTCTTAAGTATTTATAGCAAGGTCTATGACCTTTCCATAATTCATAAGGTGTTTTATGAGTTTTCTTATGAGGCACTTTATTAAGAATATAATTGGCAGAAAGTAAAACTTCCCCCCACAAATTCCGGGGTGCTCCAGAGCTGTTTAACATAGCATTCAACATTTCTTTCAATGTTCGATTCTTGCATTCAGCAATACTGTTAGATTGAGGTGAATAAGGAGCAGTAGTTTGGTGAATAATACCATGAGTAGAGTATATCTCTTCAAATGGTGATTCATATTCACCACCTCTATCGCTTCTTATTGCTTTAATTTTTTTGCTTAGTTGATTTTCAACTTCATTTTTATGAAGTTGAAACATTTCTATTGCCTCATCTTTGCTTCTTAGCAAATATACATAACAATATCTTGTGCAATCATCAATAAAGGTTATGATATATTTTTTCCCACCTCTAGTTTGCACAAACTTTAAATCACATATATCATTGTGAATTAAATCTAGAGGTTCAATTTTTCTTTCAACAAAATGAAAGGGTAATCTTGTTATTTTTGATTTCACACAAATTTCACATTTATGTTTTAGATTTATATCAAATTTAGGCAAGAATTCTAAATTAATTAATCTACGCAAAGTATTATAATTAACATGTCCTAATCTAGCATGCCATATATTTGAAGATTCTAACAAGTAAGTAGAAGAATTAATTTTATTATTATCAATATACTTTGGTACAACAGTCATAACATTCATCTTAAAGAGCCCATCAATCATGTAGCCCTTTCCTACAAGCATATCATTTTTAGTAAGTACAAATTTATCAGACACAAACACCAACTTATAGCCATTCTTGCTACGTAGTGACCTAGAAACTAGATTCTTGCGAATATCTGGCACATGAAGCACTTCATTCAAAGTCAGTTCTTTGCCAGATGTCATTTTCAGTATAATCTTTCCACGTCCTTCGACCTTTGAACTTGAGGAGTTTCCCATGAAGAGTTGATCATCATTTTCTACTGGTTTGTAAGTAGAAAACATCTACTTGTTGGAACATATGTGGCGAGTAGCTCCAGTGTCCACGTACCACTCTTTAGGGTTTCCTACCAAATTGCATTCAGATACAACTGCAGAAAGATTAATATCTGAAACATTTTCAAACAACTTTTCCAGTTCTATCACATTTGCTTGAGGCTTCTATTCTTTCTTGAACTTCTTTGGCTTGCGACATTCACTTGATTTATGCCTTGGATGTCACAGTTGAAACATTTGCCTTTGAATTTCTTCTTAGCCTTGAAAGCATCTTTGCCTTCACGGTTCTTTTTGTTGTTGTTTGGCCTTTGTTCTATCACATTTGCCTTTGCCTCAATGAAGTTTCTTCCACTTTTCTTCTTAGATACTCGATTGTCCTCTTCAATCCTAAGTCGCACGATCAATTCTTCAAGCTTCATCTATTTGCGTTTATGCTTTAGATAATTCTTCAAGTCTTTCCATGATGGTGGAAGCTTCTCAATCATTGCTGCAACTTCGAATGAATCACTTAATAACATTCCTTCAAAATGAATTTCATGTAGAATTACTTGTAATTCTTGAACCTGAGTGATAACTACTTTAGAATCTATCATTTTATAATCAAGAAATCTACCGACTATGAATTTTTTCATGCCAGCATCTTCAGTTTTATATTTTTTATCTAAAGATTCACAAAGTTCCTTTGCAGTTTGAATTGTACAATATACATTATATAATGTATTATCTAAACCATTCATCACATAGTTCCTGCAAAGGAAGTCTGCATGTTTTCATGCATCAACAACAACCACTTTTTCCTTGTCAGTTTTTCCTTCAATAAGAGTAGGACAGTCCTCTTGTAGAAACCTTGCCAAGTTCAACGTGATGAGATAAAAGAGCATTTTCTGTTGCCAATGTTTGAAATCAGTTCCATTGAACCTTTCAGGCTTTTCTCTATGAGACATACTCATGGCAGGAATGGTACTAGTAGATGTCATTTCTGTTATACAAAGAAGACAATTGTCAATAAACAGAAACCAATTTCTGTTGTACAAAATTTAACAGAATTCAACAAACTTTGTTTACAAAATTTCTGTTGTAGAAAATTTATTTACAAAATCTGTTTATAAATTATTTCGCAGAAAATTCTAGTTATAGAATTTCTACTTTCCAAATTTTGTTTACAACTAAGTTTACAAATTTCTATTTAACAAAAAATAAGTTTAAATATAATGGTTATCTTGTCAATCATATATTATTACGATTAAAAATTCTACCATCATAACAATACTTATGTCTTTGAAATCATGCACTTACATGTGACGGTAGGTGACTAAAAATGACTAGACATTCTGAGAAAAAAAAATAAAAAAAATAAAGTGAATTACAAAAAACATGCATGCAATTCTGACCAAATCATGCAAATTCTGATTTCATGCATGCAAATCGCCAAATCCAATAGTAAATCCAGGAAACCAAAAAACGCATGCAACACTTTGCATAATATACTAACATGCATTCATTTAAATAAAATATATATTAACAAGTAAATATTTAAACAAAATATTAACATGCAGTCAATATATTATTATTATTAATATGCAATCAATATATTAATATTATTAATATGCAGTCAATATATTAACATGGTATTTATGTAATAACGAAATATATAAAACATTTAACATGCAATTTAAAATAACAAAATAAATTTCCAGAATTTCGTGGCCTTGACGGGTGATCAGACATGTTTAATTATCACTAGACACATTTGTTTTGTTTGCATGCACTTTTATCAGGCTGAACAAAACATACAAACATTCTGTTTTTATACTTAAACAAATGCAGATTTTACAAAAAAATCTTGTTTTAGAAAAAAAAATTCTGTTTACATAGAACAATACAATAATTACAGAAAAGTTAAATTTGCTTTAAGATTGTTATTTGTAATATATAGTATTATTTAATATATATATATATATATATATATATATATATATATATATATATATATATATATATATATAATAAAACAGAACATATATATTTATATATATATATATATAACACAGAAAATATTAATGTATAAATCCCAGTCCTTTGAATTCACAAAGTCTCCTTAAAGCAAATTTATTCCCTCACATGTGCTAAGGATTAATTGAATAATTGCTTCCCATGATAAAACATATTTCCATTCTTAATTAGTAGCACTACAAAATTAAGAATTCGTTAAACGCAAATTCTATGTTATGTACTCGAACTTTACTATTAATAATAATTATGCATGAAGAAAATAGAAGAAAACTTATTGCACAATTTTACTGCGGAAAACATGATTTTGCAGTGCAGAACGGGATTTTGCAGTATAGAACGGTAACGGAATTACTGCAGAACGAGAGTTTGCCAGAAACGGGAAACGGGAAACGGGAAGGAACAGAACAGAACGGGATTCTATACTGTAGAAAGGGGAAGGAAGGAAAGGAACGAGAATTCTATAAAAGAACAGGACTTTTCTTATTTTTAAACGGGAATCCCACATAACTTATTTATAGATAATTTTCTGACAGTTAGAAAGGATATGACTGTTGGGTATAGTCAAAACGACGTAGTATTGATAATAAATATATCAAGACCCGACCCGACCCCGACCCCGACCCGGCAATTTTCTCATTCAATTCTTAATAGATTTGAACACATAAATATATATTTTAACATAAATATATATTTTATCAAACTCATTTTTCTCATTCAATTCTTAATGGATTTGAACACATAAATATATATTTTATCAAACTCATTTCCAACAAGGTTTGCCTGGAAAAGGTTTGGGGGAATTTTGGCATTGCTAAGGGACTGTTTCTGCATCAAGCCAACTGAATTTCTGAAACGGCACCAAAGAGACAATGCCTGAGTGTCGGAGAGTCTTCATCTTCCGTCGCGCCACCACCAACGGATTGGAACAGACCAAAGTTTACCAATAAGGAGGCCTGGAAAAGGTACAAAAGTTCTTTCGGCTCATGAAATCTGATTCCCGAGCGGGGTTTCAGGCCAGACAAGGAATATGGTGAGCTAACCACCATGATACAGGAGCGCCGCTGGATCCATTTCACAAAGCCACCTGGGTCAGCTGTGGTATCTGGGGTTTGAGAATTCTATGCCAACGCCAATCCCGAGGGGCCTGCTGTTGTCCAAGTTCGGGGGAAGCTAGTGGAGTATAGTGGTCAGGCCATCAATACCTTGTACGGAACACCCAACTTTGCGGGCAATGATTACATGCAGCTGGGGCTCCGCTTCTATGATCTTGACGATATCATTAGACAGCTTTGCAAGCCATGGACTGCGTGGAAGAAACATGATTACACATGGGAAAAGACCAATTTCCCGACTTCCGCACTTAGTCACTACGGGAAGGCGTGGTTCAGCTTTATATGTGCAAACATAATCTCGACCCGGCATCTGAGCGACGTAACAAAGGATAGGGTGATTCTGATATTTGCCATTGTCACGGGTCTTAATGTGGATATTGGCGTGCTCATTCATGACTCCATTCGGAAGGCAATCAAGAGTAACATTGCCTCTAGACTTCCTCATCCTTCATTGATCACCACCTTGTGCAAGCAGGAAGGTATCTAGTGGGGGCCCGAGGAGATAGCTTCGCCACCAATGACAGTCATTGACCATCTGACAACCAAACACTACTATGAGTCTCATGTCAGAGGCGAGGGTTATGGGCCACCTAAAGTGCCACCTCCTTCATCAGAGGTCGAGCCCTCGTAGCTCCCGAATGCTGCTCCAGACGTAAGCCCAGCTTGCCAAGAACTACTAGCTGACATCATGGTGTCTCTCACCCTGCTGCATCAAAAGCACGATGCCGAGGCTCGCAGATAGCAGAGGCATATTGCAGCTGTGGCGCAGAGGCAGGACATTGCTATGCAGTACCAGGCTGAGCTGGTAAATACCATGCAGAGCATTTACACCGACTGTTGTGGCGAGAATGCTCAGTTCACGCCATACCAGTTCCCGGAGCCTCCTGTCTTCCCACCATACCCTCCACCATCACCGCCCACCGATGATGATGAGGACGCTGCTGTTGAGGATGAAGCTGATGCACCTGCTGAGTGAGCCCACTTTAGGGAAGCCCTCTTGTACACGATTGCTTTATGTTTAGCAATGAGGGCAGTGCTCACCTCAAGTTTGGGGTGTTTTGGCTATTATCTATCTATTTCTGTACTGCCATGATTAGGATTGCATACTTTAGCACCTTATTATGTTTTTATCATCAGTATTGTTGTGTAGTCGTTTTGAACTGTGGGATTATCAGGATTAAGCTTTAAATTTTTATGCCATGAACTGTTTTTGGTTTTTTTTATTTAATGTTTTGATTTTTATCAGCATGATTGTGGTTTATAGCCATCTTTTTGGGGCTCTAACAGATTAGATGCTTGTGCCATTTGAATGGCCTTTTTACCCTATTTTAAGCTGCTATTTAGCAAGGGTTATAGTTATCATTAATTTTTGATTGCGACTGATGACAAGCGTCAAGTATTTATGCATATCTCTTAGAGGCGTGTCAAGCATGCATGAGCTAGGGGTTGTTCAATAGATGAGTTTAGACTGTTATTGATCCGTCCTTCTTAGCAAGCACCGACCAACTGTGTTAACTAGTTATTTTTTCAAATTTAGTTTGCATGTTTATTGCTTTGAGAGTTGTTCATTTTTATAAACTTTCATTTTTACAAGGTAATAAAAGACTTAGACGTTTCTACAGTTTTGGCTCTTGGTTTATGGCATGTTGACATATATATATATATATATATATATATATATATATATATATATATATATATATATATATATATAAGAGAATAAAAATAGAAAAGAAGAGTTTATATCGAAAGTTTTGCGGTGGATCGAGATGGAGCGTAAAACGTACTCGCCCATAAACGCAGGACCTATATCGAGATGGAGCATAAAATGCACTCGTTTAATAATCTTTGTTTTTATTGTAAAATCTTAGTTGGCTTATGTTGATTACGTGGCCTTTACTGCTCGAGTTATTAGATTCATAGGGGTGTTCTACACATAGTGCCCTAAAGTCGTCTGGCTTGGGAGTCACTGACCAAAAGCTCATTCATGGATAGTTCTGAATAGCCTAAGGTAATTAAGAACTGTCCGAGTCATATTTTACTGTCGTCATGCTAGAGTCTTTTGATCTTTTCCTGCATTTGCGTCTTATTCTTAATGCTTGTTGAATGTTTAAGTTGCGAAGTATGCATATTGGTATTAGCAATCAACTGTGTGAACTTATTTGAGCCATGATTAGTTATAACGGTTGGTCTCCACACACACACATAGAATGGATAGAATACAGTCTTATGCTTGAAATTGAATGAACCCTTATTCATTTTTGTGTTTGCCATATTCTCTAGGAGTGGCTATGATCGAGCTTTGAAGCCATGATACTACTATATTGTTTTAGTTTTCTTTTGTGTGTGGTTTATTATTAGTGTTGTGTTAGTTAGTTTGCTCGAGGACAAGCAAAGACTTAAGTTTGGGGGTATTTGATGAGTGGGATTTAATCCCACGAATCGGATACTTAATGACTTAAGTAATTGTCTGAATTCGTAGACTTTATATAGTTTTATATGATTATAGTGTTATTGTGCTTAATCGATGCAATGCAGGGCTTATCAGGTTTTTTCTAGCAATCAGGGGCAAATTGGTCATATTTCTCATGCTCGCGTCATGGCACCAATGCCAAGCTTATTGGCCGCGCCGCAGCGCCACCCTCATGGGCCAGCTGACATCACCATGGCGCCACAACGCCAATGATTCTATGCAGACTCGCGCCGCAGCGCGAGCTCCGTGTTTTACAAGCACACGTGGCGCCGTAGCGCCAAACACAAGGTAATTGCTCGCGCCGCAGCGGGAGCTCCAGTGCCCAGGCAGAGCCAAATGCTTTTTGACCTAACTTGAAGGCACGAAGATAGATACACAGAGAGGAAGCTCTGCAAAAGAGATAACACATAACTTAGAGAGTACATTTTAGCTTAGATTAGTTTCTCTCTTTTCTTTTGTATTTTCTCTCTTTAGATCTTAGTTGATATTTGTACATATAGATTAGGTATAGTTTAGGGAGGAGTCTGTGATTTCTTTGGAGCTCAAGAGCAACGAGCGACACAGATTGAAAAGCTTGATTTGAGCGGAATGCGTGGGGATTGAAGGGGCTTTGACAGAGTTTCTTCTATCTATTTATTTCCTCTAATTTTTTATTCTATAAATGTTGTCTTATTTGCTACTTGTATTTGGTTTATTAACTATGAACTGATTATTGGCTCTAAGGTTATAATGGATCTCTTTGTTATTTAAATTGACTGTCTTTTATCTCTTTTGTTGGCACCATATGATTTGGATTGATATATTTATGCTTAATGATTCTTGCTAAGACATTAGTAATAATTTTGGTAATCTACATGATATCGATAGAAGAATTGTAGATTTTCACCTAAATATATTGGCATGTGATTGTGGGTCTCGACTACATTAGTTGTGCGTAGAATAGACATATCTCTGTGCGCCACGTGCGACCTAATAAAGAACTTAGGCTTTAATCCTTGCTATGATTGATTCGCATAGACATATGTAGGATTGTATCTAGCTTGGACGTTCTTTTCTGTTCTATTCCCTTTTGGGTGGATCTGGAGAGGATATATTTGTGCATACCACGACAGAGGTGCATAGGCACCTGTGTGTTCTCGGTCGACAAATTGTCGTGATCATTTAGACCAAAGACAGAAGGGTAGCTAGTTTGATGAAAAATAACACGCCATGTGTTCGACAGAATGCCTGTGTGCGGTGAAGTTGTGACCTTAGCTTGTATTCCTTAGATTTTCATTCGTTATCCATTTACTTGCTTTGTTATTTAGTATAATTAGATTAATCACACTTCCATTTACTGCTGTTCGAATAAGACTTTAGCGATAAACAATTGGTGCTTGGTAAATATTAGTCATAGTTCCTCGTGGGTACGACACACTTATTATCACTGTATTACTTGTTAGATCGTGTTTACTTGCGCGTGTTTAGTGATCGGTTTTTCAACCAACACTCCACACGTACACTAGGTGGCCAGCCTATTGTACCACTACGTTGGGCCACAATGTAGTGTTTTGTAACGACTACATGCGTTACGCTCGGAACCATTGTCCCAAAAACATGTCCCCTTATAGGGTTGTTCACCTCAGCTTTTCAACGACTGAATCCGCACTAGAGCAATCTGGTTTGGAACAAATACACAAAAAACGCTTGAATTCTATAATCACTTTTCAACTGTCATCTAACCGAATCAAATAGCTTAGACTCTTATCAACAGTTCGGACATCAATCGAAATAATTTAGTCAACTTTTCATAATTCGAAAGAAAACCAAAAATCATTTTATGACATCATGATACCGTACCAGATGAGTAGTACATTGAGGATTCCACCATTAGGTGACTTTGTCATATTACATCATACCATAGTGGGCTGACGATCTTTCGATCACAACCAACACTAGGTTTGACTGCAGTGATGACTCCATCGTTTACCATTTTTACACCATAACAAATATTGTAAATGGTTAGAAATATATTTTGAAAATTCTCAAATCATTTTTGTCTTAGCCGAAACAATTAGCATAGACATAAGAATAACGGTGTTGTTTTTAAAACTCATTGGTTCAGTCATTTGACCCAATGTTTTTCTTAAGAAAACAGAGTGCAAACACTAGCACAAAGTCAATAAATTTTTGAAAATCTAGCAGAGCTAGAAGATTTAGAAAATCCACGCTTCTCCATCAACTTCAACCTTTACTATACCAAAATCTCTTAATTCATAACATATATATACCCGATATAGTTCATCAAACTTACCACACTTTAAAAGTTCAGGAACTTGCTACAATCGTATGAGTTTAAGAACTTATCCTAGTCAGACCATAGGCGTCCATTCGCTGAGGGGTTCAAAAACATTTCATATGATTACGAGTCCCAAACTTACCATAAGTATGAGTTTTAAGAACTCGCACTTAATATTAATATTTTCTAACTTACTCTTAATAGTCTCTATCTATCAAATATTATTGGAGAAAAGAATCACCTTCTCACCATAAGCACATCGATAGCGCGACACCAACATTCCATTGATTATCAGTGTGAGGAACCGAGCGTGAGCACAAAGCCCCTCCCACACAAAGGTTTGTACAACTCAGCTCCCATATGAGTCCGCAACTGAAATCCCCGTTAACTCTATCTTATACTTAACTTTCTATTTGTTCAATACGAATTCTTCGTATCTCATCACATATAACTCCTCATGAGTTCATATCGTACCATTTCACAGTACACTCTCTTATAGCATCAAGCTATACACACTTAGTCGTTACAGACTATTTATCACTTCACAGCTCAATCTGATCACGTCGTGATCATCAATTTACCTTAGGGTTCTTTCCCTATTATCAACAAAACTCCATCCAAGTTCATTCTTATTATCTTTGTCATCTAGATACCATCTTAACATTTTTATTGCCGGAGTTAGTAAACTCCTAAATTCTCATTCTCTTAGATACTTCAAGATTCTTCTTTGAATCTTCACTTATATATATTTTAATCTTTATCTTTCTCTCTCTCTCAGGCTATAGCCTAGGGTACACTTACCAAAGTTTATAACCTACAGCTTTGATACCAACCTGTGACGCCCCCAAATCCAAGTCCCTTCGAACCACGAATCTGGTCCGCCAAGACACTACTATCGTCAAACTATTTATATTTTTCATTCATAACTTAATGAATATAACCTTGCTTATTACAATTTAGAATATAAATTCTTTCCATTACCAGGATCTGAACAATGACCCCAAACTTTTATAAGTTTCACAACTTGGTTATTTACTATTCCTGTATTACATCACATTCGATGTTATATAAATATGCGAAATAATTTAAATTTTTTCAATCTCCTTTGAAATAAATCTTTTATTGATATCTTAACTCGAATCAATTAAAAATCCCTGAATCAAATTATTCTAGGATTCACTTTATTCAATTTCCGTATAAATCTTTATATCTCGATTCGAATTTTTCTATGTACCGCCTAGTACAACTTTACAACTTAACATGTATTACACATAGTAAACTACAATCAAGTATATCTACTAGAACCTAAACATGGTTCAAGAGCATATATTTAATTAAACAATTCAATCTCCTTTGATGTGACTGAACTTTCTCAATCAAGTAGCACGTAACCTTTACCGTGTATCTTTAACCTGCAAAAGTGGTTATTTGCAAGGGTGAGCTCGACAGCCCAACAATTCTAACAGTTTCATGCATCAAATAGCATATAATAGCATATTCAGTTAATGCATTCAAAATCAATTAATATTTACTATGCATGTACTTCTCACATAACATGCACAGAGGTTTATATCACAAGAATATCTTCAAAGATCAACTCTCACATTTCATACATATCTCATATGCATTACATATATAAACATCAACATTCTTATATCATAATATAACTCGCTAACAGTTATAGAATTCATATATCAAATAGGAACTGCAAGACTTGCTGATTCATAGTTTATGAACTACGACTTAACTGCTTAACGCTTATCTGCACTTCGTGCATTCCTACACAGTTATATAATCATGGATTCATATCCATCAGTAACATATTTCAAGCTTTCTCAATGTAATAACAATGTTACATTCTTTCCTAAATAGGTTCTTAAAACCTACACTACACTTTCTAATCACATTCTCGGAGTAGCTAGGTCCGTATAGGTATACCTTAACCATTCGGACATGACATCAACATCCGTATATCTCTATCGTACACTTGACTCGCTACGTGATCGACATATTTAAAACTCGTATAGGTAAGTTCACACATAACGTCTAACTTAGTCGTAACTTCATACAATATCACCTATACTGTATATTCATAGCTCAATTCAGTTTGTAAGACATTACAAATCCAAACAACGTATCATTGCTTAATATCTTGAAAGTATTTCTTTGGACTTAACATTTGAAAATCATTAACATCCATCTCTAACACATATCATGCTTCTTAACACATTACATAGCATATTGGTCATATATTACAAGTTAAAGTAAGCATATAAGCATGCTTCAAACATCATATCAAAAAAAAATCACACACCTGACTGCAACATGGTGCAGCTGCTCTCTGTCTAGGCCTAGGGACGGCGCAGCTGCGCTGTCCCCTAGCCAGACCAGAGTTGAGCTACTGCCTTTCAGTTTCTGCCCAATTCTTATACACCTATATACTAATACTCTATCATATGTACATGTTAGAGGTGCTCACATATCCACATGACCGTTTTCAATAGTTATTATGCATTCCTCTAATTAATAGAATATAATATTCTATAATATCGCTTAATTAACCCATATTTAATTTGGGTTAATTAATTAACTCTTATTCAAATCTATTCATGGACAACTTAACTATCATTTAAGATTTTTATTATCCTTATGAGTTCTTAATACCCATTTCTTAAACTTTAAATTCCAAAAACTGATTTTACAGACCGGCGCAGCTGCGCTAGTCATAGGCTTTGTAATGGCGCAGCTGCGCCATACCAAAATCAGAGGCAGGCAAGTTCTGCACCAGCAGAAATGAAACCTATGCTTCTAAATACTTTACACACCCTCCTTAAGCGTTAACTTGTCTAATAATAAATCCTCTCTTTGGGTTCACACCATCGGTTACTATATTCCTTAACAACTTAAGAATCGCACTTCGAGTTTTAAAACTCTATTTCCCTTATTAGTTTAACCAACTATACATATCCTTTACGGTTTCATTCCACCAATAACACAAAACTCGAATGTAACACCTACATATATTCCTTTCATATTTGCTTCTTGCCGTGTATTGAATTACGTAATAATTCTCTAACCACCTTAAAGGTATATCGATTATCTACTATCGCCAACAACGTACATATATACCAGTTTAAACCTAGCACGTGTCGAGCCTTTCATAGTATTCAATATAGTACAATGAGTGGTTTCCCACAAACAACCAACAAATTAGTTTCCGTCTCGTCTACACTGTTTTCACAGTAAGTTAGATCGGTTACTAATCCGTATATACATCCGCTCTCTAAAGGAATCGGTTAGCCTATCTCCTATACATCCACCATTAAAGAGTACGATTGCACTACCTTAGACTTGATACGTACTTGTACAAATACTCAATAAATTGGTGATTATCAAAGATATTTAATGTCACCAACTTACTATGATAAAAATAATTCTACATAAATTATTTAATATTGATAGATAAACTCCTATCCAACTTCTTACTAATTTATCTCTACAATTTATAACAAATATATAATAACGATATATATTTATTAAACACAACATCACTTATTACATAGCTTATATTACACTATGTAACACAATACCACATACCTCGTAACACATAAATGTTTTTATTCGAACCCATTTCACGCCTTAAGAATTTTATTAACTAAATTCTTATTTTAATTTTTTCTGAAAATTTGGGTTCTTACGACAACTGCCAAACAATTAGGCTCAATAGAATTAAATAATATTATTTATCAATGATAACTAGGAACAAAAATATATATCCGAGGGTCACAAGACCACGAACTATGTCCAAATTTATAATTATTCTTTCAACTTAACCCTAAATAGTCATAAGACTGTAGGGACTTCTCGTACTTAGGGGGATCAGCCATTCGTACAATGTATTGTGCACAAACATCTAAACGCTTTGCGTAAATTATCCCTTATAATAGGGTTGTTCATCTCAGTATTTAGAATACAAGTCCGTACCAAAGTAAGTTTTGTTTGGATAAGTTTCAAGATAATTTAAAGTTTAACGAACATCAACTAAGGATTTTGTTGAATAAAAATGTAATAACAATATGCTATGGAATAAGTCATAAATGAATCAATATTGTATATTAAGGTCATGTTTTAGAAATGAACTAAAAGCATAAACATTGAATAACATAATATACCTTGCTTGGACAATATTAAGCTAAGGCTATAATTTTGTTTAGTAACAGAATTGAGTTATTTAACATGCATAAATAATAGCAAGTTGAACGATAAAACTTGCTCAACATAAGTATATCAAAATTTAGAAACTTGCATTCTAAGAAACAAATTAAAAGTAGAAAACCTTCTCAAAGTAAAAGTTAGGTTAAAGAACTTGCATAAGTATAATTAAGTTGTATAAATAGGATTAGGAATTTCTTGCTTAACATAAAGGTAAATAGAACAAATTCAAATAGAGGTTAGAGTTCGAAAACTTGCCTTGCGTGTAAGCTAAACCATAATAACTCGATTCTCAATATCCTATACACATGTCATCATGACAAAGTTAGTTACTACATGTACTCCGTACACAATTAAGTACCTATTTCATGTATGGCTTGGTTTTAATCATATAGTCAAGTCACACTTTTAATGCAATAATATAAATCATTAATTGTTAATAATATTCTCATATTTGCTATTATAACACACAATTAACAAAATCACATTTTAATAGTAACAACATACTCTCTATCAAAATTACTGAATTGTATAATTAAAATAAACTTTCTGGCCAACACTGCTAACGGGCGCTGCAGTGCCCCAGTTTGCACTGGGAATGGAGCTGTGGCGCGAAGTTGGCGCTGCGGCGCGAGACACATGCATATAATAGGCACTGCGGCGCGAGACCTGTACTACTAGGCGACGCTGCAGCGCCGAAGTATAGTTCTGGACAACCAATTTTCGCGAAGAACACAGACAAAACCAATTTGGCCTACAACTTACTTTCTAGCATCCAATTTAACATGTAATATATACATAGACCTCACAAAAACATAACTTAAGGTCTCTAACATATTTTTACCCATATAAACAATATAAACATCAAATTTAAAACCTTTGAATTCCATGTTTTATGCAAAAACTCCATTTTTGACATCCTTGACAAAAATTAACACCGAGGTCTCAATAATACATCAAATCAACTCATTCCAATTGTATTATTTTCGTTTCTTAATGAATTAACACAATCAAGACTCAATTTACAACTTAGTTCACAAACCAAGTATTAATTTTGAACTCCAAAAAGCCCACTATTCATACACACATGCACTGAAATCAGTTTTTCTTATTTTTGAACGTAATTATTATACTAAATCCTTGTTTGGATGCTAGTTATAACATCATAATTACATATACACACAATTTATCAACAATTCATCAAAATTTGGACTATAGAAAATTTTGAAAACAACTTTATTTTATAGTGAAACTCAAGATCACAAAAACTTTTCATACATAGGAATTAAAGCTTTTGGAAATTAGAATTATACATTCTCTTGCTTGATTAACCCTTGTTAGAAGACAAAGTGCTTGGAATTCACAGAACTTTTCTCTCCTCTCAAACTCTCTCTATTTCGTCTCTGTATTCTCCCTCTATTCTATTCTCAGGCTTAGGCCAAAGTTTCTTACGTTAAAACAGACGCGACAAACAAAACGAACAAATAACTAATATCCTTACTAAATATTCTTTTACGTTAAAAAAATTTCAAAATAAATTGTCAGTTAAAATTTCAAAAGCCACAAGGCTTTGTTTGGATAAAACTAATTAAAATAAAGACTTAATATTTTTAAGCCTTGTTTGGTAAATCCATTTAAAACTCCTTTAATTTATTTTAATAAATCATATATATTATAGTTTATTGTCCCACCTTATTTACTTGGATTTCCATATCCAACCTTAATTAAATAAAAACTAATTACAATTTATTAAATAAATTCTCCACTTAACCGCTTACCACAAAATTGTAATTTTCATTATAATTTTATTTAATAAATAACATATCACTTTAATTACTAAATTAAATTAATACAACATTATAGCAAATCATATAATTACATTAGAGTATTATCTCATAAATTTAATTCATCACTCTTTTATCTTAATTACGTTAATTTCTATAACTCATGAATTATTTATTTAACTAATAAATAATCCAACAAATATTTACTTAACAACAAACACATCAATTAAAGATATTTATATAATTCAATAAATATTTGAAATTACAATTTAAAATTCTGAATTGTTACATCATTCCCTCCTTACAAGGTTTTTATCCCCAGAATCACAACTCAAACTTTTTATTCGTCACATTCTTCCCATTCTTATAAGGATTCAGTCCCCAGAATCGAAGACACAATTAAACAAATAATGCAGGATAATCTTTCATCATTTTTTCTTCGAGTTCCCACGTAGCTTCTTCAGCATTATGGTCCCTCCATATCACCTTCACAGAAGGTATTACTTTATTACTGAGCAATTGTTCTTTCCTGTCAATTATCTGGATAGGAATTTTCTCATAAGACAAGTCCTTATCGAAATGTAATGGTTCGTACTCAATCACATGCTTGTAATCGGGTTTATACGGTCGTAACACTGAAACATGAAAAACATTGTGAACGTGTTCTAACTCTGGAGGTAGAGCTACCTTGTAAGCCACTTCTTCTACTCTTCGCAGCTCCTCGAAGGGTCCAATAAACCTCAAGCTTAGCTTTTCCTTTTTACCAAAACGAATTTTTCCCTTCTAGGGAGAAACTTTTAAGAACACGAAATTTCTTATATTGAACTTACGATCTTGTCTGTGTTGATCAGCATACTTCTTTTGTCTATCTTGAGCAACTACCAATCTTGTCCTGATGAGTTTGACATCCTCAGCAGTTTGCTGCCCCAGTTCTGGTCCTAATAGTTGGCGTTCACCAACTTCATCCCAGCACAGTGGAGTTCTCCACTTTCTACCGTACAATGCTTCGTAAGGTGGCATGCAGATACTTGCGTGGTAACTGTTGTTGTAGGCGAATTCTGCCAATGGTAAATGTTCATCCCAGTTGCCTTTGAAATCCATGATGCATGCTCTGAGCATACCTGTCAACGTCTGGATTATTCTTTCACTTTGGCCGTCTATTTGCGAATGGTATGCCGTACTCATTCTCAATTGTGTTCTCGTGCATTCCTGTAGTCTTTTCTAGAAGTTTAACGTGAATCGCGGATCTCTATCTGACACAATTGACACTAGAACTCCATGTCTCAAAATGAACTCTTTAACGTACAACTTTGCCAACCGATCAAGATTGAATCTAATCTTTATTGGCAAAAAGTGTGATGATTTCGTCAGCCTGTCCACTATCACCCAAATTGCATTGTATCCTCTCTGAGTAGTAGGAAGACCTACCACAAAATCTATTGTGATGTGTTCCCACTTCTATTCTGGTATTTTACAACGGTCGAAGTAATCCTCTTGGTCTCTGATGCTCGACCTTGACTCTTAGACATGTCAAACATTTCGTGAAATATTCTGCAACATCTCTTTTCATGTTTGGCCACCAAAAATGCCGTCGTAAATCTTGAAACATCTTCGTACTTCTCGAATGAATTGAATATCTTGAGTTATGAGCTTCTGTCAATATTTCTTCTTTAATATTTGGTACTGCTGGAACCCAAATTATTCCTTCGAACCTTAGTTGTCCTTCGGTATTGATCCTGTATTTCACTTCACTACCCTCAACTACTCTTTCTTTGATTTTTCTACATTTTTCATCTTGTAGTTGAGCGTTCTTCGCTTTGTCCACTAAAGTTGGACTAGTTTTCATATGGAACAATCTTTCATATGATTCTTTTGGAAGTTTTATTTCCAACTCTAGCCTTGTCATTGCTGAAATAAGCTCCTTCTGGTTGGTTAACAACATCAACTTTTCCCAACCTTTCCTGCTTAAAGCATCTGCAACCACATTTGCCTTGCCCTAATGATAAAAGACCTCACACTCATAATCTTTTATTAATTCCACCCATCTCCTTTGACGCATGTTCAGGTCCTTCTGTGTGAAAATATATTTTGGACTCTTATGGTACGTATATATTTCACATTTCTCTCCGTAGAGATAATGTCTCCATATATTTAGAGCAAATACCACCGCAGCCAACTCTAGATCATGAGTCGGGTATCCTTTCTCATAGTCCTTCAGTTCCCTTGATGCATACGCAATGACTTTGTCGTTCTGCATAAGGACACAATTTAATCCTTTATGTGATGCATCACTATACACCACAAAGTTTCCTGTATTATCTGGTAATAACAACATAGGTGCCACACTTACTTTTTTTTCAAGTCTTGAAAGCTCTCTTCATACTTCTCCGTCCAAACAAATTTTACAGCTTTCCTTGTCAAATTTGTTAACGGGGTGGCAATCTTGGAAAAGTTTTGAATGAATCGTCTATAGTAGCCTACCAGTCCCAAGAAACTCACCTCCGATGGTGTCCTTAGTTGTTCCCAATTGATTATGGCTTCGACTTTTGATGGATCCACCAAAATCCTATCTTTGTCAATCACATGTCCAAGAAATTGTACACGTTCTAGCCATAATTCACAGTTAGAGAATTTTGCATACAACTTTTCCTTTCTTAGTGTCCCCAACATCAAACGTAAATGTTCTACGTGTTCTTCTTCAGATTTGGAGTATACCAGAATATCATCAATGAATACCATCACAAACTTATCTAAGAATGGTTTAAACACCATGTTCATCAAATCCATGAATACTGCAGGGGCATTGGTCAAAACAAAAGACATTACCAGAAACTCGTATTGTCCATACCGAGTTCTGAATGTCATCTTTGATACATCCTCCTTCCTTACCTTTAATTGCTGATACCCACTTCTCAAATCTATATTCGAGAAGTACTTAGCTCCATTCAACTGATCAAACAAGTCTTCTATTCTTGGCAATAGATATTTATTCTTAATAGTGACTTTGTTTAATTCCCTATAATCAATGCAAAGACGCATTGACCCATCCTTGTTCTTCACGAACAACACCAGTGCTCCACACGGTGATACACTCGACTGAATGTATTTCTTGTTTAACAACTCTTGCAATTGTACCATTAGTTCCTTCATCTCTACCGGAGCCATCCAGTACGGGACCTTCGATATCAGAACAGTTCCTGGTGCCAAATCAATAACGAACTCGATCTCTCTATCAGGAGAAAGTCCTAGAAAATCCTCCGGAAACACATCTACAAATTCCCTAACCACTGGTATCTCTTCCAGTTTCACCCCTTTCCTCTAAGTATCGACTATGTAAGCTAAATATCCTACACAACCTTGACTCAACAACTTCTTGGCCTGCATAATCGTCAGACATCTTGCCTGTCTAGGCGACTTGCTACTATAGAAGACTACCTTTGACGGAGTCATAAGGTTTATGCATTTCTTTTGGTAATCAATTATCGCTCCATAATTGAATAGCCAATCCATTCCCAATATAACATCAAACTCTCCAAGTTTAATCCGAATTAAATCTACTATCATGACATTCCCCTTAATATTCACCCTACAATTCTTGTATACAATCCTAACAGGAATCACCTCCCTATTCGTAATTTCTATGTTTAAAGAGAAATTCAATTCTTCACTAGGCAATCCAAACCTCTTAGCAAATTCATCAAATATAAACGAGCAAGTAGCACCCGAATCAAATAATACATAAGCATCTATATCATTGATTGGGATAATACCTGACACAACATCTTTTGATTGTACAGCATCCTGCATACTCATGTTGAAGGTTTTGGTTGTGGGTCTGCTTGATGTCGTTGGTCCATCAATGGTCAATGTACCTCTACTACTACCTCCCTTATTTCTCGTTGTCTCTCCTGCTTTCTTCTTAGGGCACTCGCGAGTAAAATAATCCTTCTGGCCATATTTGAAGCATACTCGCTTACCCCTTAGGCACATGCCAGTGTGATTCTTTTCGCATATAACACATGCTTCAAACTTCTTTTTCTGCTGGCTACCCTATTGGCTTCCAGCCCCAACACCTGCATTCCACTTCCTCTTCAAGTTATTGCTACCATTTCCACCACTACTACCACCATTCTTACCTTCACCCTCATTCTTCTTCTTTCTTTGTTCTTGATTGTACTTTGTCACAGCCTCGCCTCCACCCTCAGCGAGAATTACCTTCTCAAGCACCGCTACAAATGTCTTTAACTATAACAGGGAGACTCTGCTGTACAACTAGGGCTTCAGTCCCAGTTTAAACCTCCTTGCCTTGCGCTCATCCTTGCTCACTTGATATAGTGTAAACCTCGCCAACTCATTGAACCTGGATGCATACTCCGACACTGTCATTGTTCCATGCTTCAGCTCTAAAAACTGCACTTCCATCTGATTCTTTGAACTCTCTAGGAAATAGGTCTCGAAAAATATTTCTTTGAACCTAGCCCAAGTCATTACCCCTTGACCTCCTCGAGTTTTATTGGCTTGCCACCAATAACTGGCCTTTGCTTTCTACGTGAATGTTGCAAAAGAAGTCTTCTGGTTCTCACCGACCCTAGCAACATCAAATACCTTCTCTATTTCCATGATCCAGGTCTGTGCATCAACCGGATTCATGGTTCCATAGAATTCTGGTGGTCCAACCGCCTTGAAATCCTTAAAAGTTTCAACTTGATTATGCAGTTGATTCTGTAGTTTTCCTGTCAGAAGTGTCACCAACTGCTGAACTGGGTTAGCTTCAGCGTTGTTATTGTTGGTAGACCCCTCAGGGGTTTGTTATAGTGGTTGACGTCTTCTTGGAGGCATTTTCTGATTATAACACACTTATTAGATTATTACTCAATTTCTTTTAAGTAATTTCTACTTTACTTGCACATCATAAAAGATCATCACATAACACATAACATCTTGAATAAAATTAACATGTTATTCATTTATCATCTTTAGAAACATAAGAACAATAGCAACAATGCTATTTACATTACTTTCCTGAACTACTAAAGTTTCAGGATAACATCATCATCATCATATCCCATTGGTTACATAACACTTGGGATTTACATCTTATTTATCATATCATTAACCACATATCAAGTATATTCCCTACGACGACCTACTAAAATGCTACATAGCCTTACGACGCTCCTCTTCCATAATACGGATCATTGTTCGACGATCTAACATGTGCGGTGGCAGCGTCTCGAACTGAATTGGATAATACATAACTCGGTCTTAAGCTCAATATATCACAGGTTTGAATACGCCATTCATCTCCTGCATCTTGATCTTCTTTGCTTGTGCTTCCCCCTCTACTATTCCTGCACACTGAGAAGCTTTCTCATATGCGTCTTCGACTCTTGCTTTCTTGCTGGATTATTCTCTGTCATTTTCTTGTTCTCTCCTTCAGTGTGAATCAGCTTCCATTCGACATTACTAAGACGTTTGTCAAGATCCAGGATCTCGTCGTCCTTCTGTGCCATCGAGGTCTGCTGTTCAGCTACTATCTCTTCCAACTCCTCAACTCTATCCTGAAGTTCCACATTGTGATCGTATACTTCGTCGTACATACGGGCTACAATCGAGTTTGGTGGAAACTCTTCTTCCTCGTCGTCCTCATCCCTATCCGACTGTGGCAGATCAACGGGGTCCTCCTCATCCGTCTCTACCTCATCATCCTCATTAGGTAAACCCTCATGCTCAACTACTGTAACCAACGGAGATGATTCCCGTGGCAGTAGTTGTTCCCAAACCACTTGAATATCTCAAGGCTCCTCCTCTCTAGGCATCTGGGGTCCTTCCTCCCTAGCCTGACTGGATTCTCCCACATTAGCCATCCTCACAACAAAATTTTAAGTTTTAATTACTAATTATTACTATTCGACACTCACGAGCACATAGGTTGCAACCACATAACCACATATCTGTTTTATTATTTCTTTCTTAAAACTCGATAATAGTTTATCACCACTATCTTTTCAAAGGTTATTTCCTAAGGCTTTTCCCCCCATCCAAGGTTCATAACCTAAAGCTTTGATACCAACTTCTAACACCCCCAAATTCGGGTACTTCATTTCTAAAAGATTTGGTGTTCACTATCGAAACATTCATTTCTAACTATCCAAATATAATAAAATTTAACAATAAACCTTCCCTTTAAAGGATTACATCAATAAGTTCTACAAAATTTCCCAGGTTGTCTAGCCTTAAACATTCATCAAATGCGTAAAATAAATAACTACATCACAATATTTAAAGTAAAATCTGACATAATAGAAATTAACAGATTTACAAGTATTCAACATTTGTTCGTCGTTCCTTTTCCTTTAATGGTGGTAGGTTCATCGACCTTCTCAACTTTAGTTGTAATGGTTATATAAGCAAGAGTGAGCAAACAAATTCTCACTTGAAGTGACAATGAATAATAATATCATAACAACTGCCAAACAATTAGGGCAATAGAATTGAATAATATTTTTGTCAATGATAACCAGGAACAGAAATATATATTTGAGTGTCACAAGACCACGAACTATGTCCAAAGTTATAAGTATTCTTTCAACTTAAACCTAAATAGTCATAAGATTGTAGGGACTTCACGCACTTAGGGGAATCAGCCCTTCGTACAATGTATTGTGCATAAACATCTAAATGCTTTGCGTAAATTATCCCCTATAATAAGGTTATTCATCTAAGTATTTAGAATACAAGTTCGTACTAAAGTAAGTTTGGTTTGGACAAGTTTCAAGATAATTTAGAGTTTAACGAACATCAACTAAGGATTTGTTGAATAAAAATGTAATAACAGTATGCTATAGAATAAGTCATAAATGAATCAATATTGTATATTAAGGTCATGTTTTAGAAATGAACTAAAAGCATAAACATTGAATAACATAATATACCTTGCTTGGACAATATTAAGCTAAGGATAGAATTTTGTTTAGTAACAGAATTGAGTTATTTAACATGCATAAACAATAGCAAGTTGATGATGGTGCTGGTGCTGGTGCTATTGCCAATGTTTTATCGTCATTGTTAAATCTTCTCTTCTTGAAATTTCCACTTGAATCATTTTTTCTATTATATTGGCCATGATTACCACCGAAGTGGTTACCATTTCGGGCACGATAATTTCCTCCACGATGGTTATCATTGTTCTGATGATTGTTGCCACCGGTACGACCCTAGTTGTGGTCCCCCGGTTGAACGTACTCACTATCTCGCTCTAATAATTGAGCTATGTTGACAACGTCTGAATACAAAGAAAATTTGAGAGAAATAAGATATTGACGTATGTCGTGTTTTAAACCTCTCAGAAACATCCGTGCCATACGTTCCCCATTCTCTACCAAATGAGACGCAAACCTGGATAACTCCGCGAACTTCGCCTCATACTGGGACACCGTCATGTTGTTCTGTTCTAGTCTAATAAACTTTACCTCCTTCATATGACGAATACTTTTAGGAAAGTACTTGTCATTGAACAGTTTCTGAAATGTTTCCCAAGACATATTGAGTGCGGCTGGCTGGGTACGCTTCACAGATTCCCACCAGTAATCTGCCTCATTACGGAACATAAAAGTGGCGAATGGAACCTTCTGTTCCTCTGTGCATCCCAAGACATCGAATATCTTGGTAATTTGCTTGACCCACGTCTCCGCCTTAATCGGATCCAGCTTTTTCCAGAATTCTGGTGGTCCCAACTCTTTGAACTGTTTGGTTATGACAAACTGTGCATTGTTATCATTTCCAGCGGTATTTTGTACACGAGTCTCCCTCGTCTGATTTTGCATGAACTGCAAAAAGCTTCTAAATATCTCATCGTTCATCGTCTGATCTGTGGTGTTGTTCACAAGTGGAACATTATCGGTCTGTTGCACGTTCTCCTCATTTGTGAGCAAATATGTCTCCACGGTCTCATTTACTCCACTGTTAACATTCTCAGTTGCCATTCTCAATTACTTCCATAAAACAAGGGTTAATTAAAGAAATTAACATATCACATACTATCCCTATATTCTGACCAACCAACAAATAAGCTTAGGTAGGACATACTAGCGAATGATTTACTCCTCTCTCCCCTCCAAGTTCTATTCTCCGATCTCGGCCAGAGACCATATCCCTAAGCTCTGATACCAACTGTGACGCCCCCAAAATAGGTTCATTCCACCCAACCCATTCTTAGTCACCAAATACATGGTACAGAAAACAACTACAAGTTTATTATTATAATTTCGTGCAAAATACGACAACACATAAACTATGAGTTTAAATACAAATATTGTCATCTAGACAGTATTCAAACTCAAATGGAGTCCTCATTATAATTATTGATACACTATTTTACAAAATAGTGAGGACTACTAAAACAACTATATTGAACCACCATTCCATACCCCGACTAGTATCCGCTACATTCTCGCCTCCTGAGAAGAAAAATGGAACAAAAAGGAAAATGGTGAGCTCAACTAGCCCAGTAAAGAATATTATGACTAAGATAATATAGATCAAATTATCGTTAGTCCTCAACAGGGAAAAATCTGATAGAATACAATAGACAACAAGTTTTAGATCAACAACTGCAACGGAAACAATAATTCATTAGAAGAGCTAAGTAGAGAATGAAATCTACTATCATCTATGAATTTAAAAGTCCATCCTCGATATTTTATCCCTGTAACATCAATCAATATACATCTTGAATCAAATAGTCATCTTTGCACTACAGGCCAAAGATATTAATCAGTCGGTCATGTTCATCTCAACACCTGTTCATCTTTACATTAC
Organism: Panax notoginseng; assembly: GCA_016801055.1. Lineage (NCBI taxonomy): Eukaryota > Viridiplantae > Streptophyta > Magnoliopsida > Apiales > Araliaceae > Panax > Panax notoginseng. The sequence continues at coordinate 147,355,111 of CM029020.1, forward strand.
GGGCAAAAGATATTCATCAAGAAATCTTTCATCTTTGCACTACAGGCCAAAGATATTCAGTAATATCATCATTTAGGACTGAGGATGATGAAAAATATATTTTAAAGAAAACGAATACAGTGAGACAAAAGAACAAATAGTAAGGATTCGTACTTCGGTTTATCCGTGTTTAAAAATACTCCATAATAACTATTATGGAGCATAATTCAAAAATGAAGATCAAAACATAGATCCAATCAAAGATAGGAACCATAACAGACAATCTTGGACACAGAAAAGATAATTTAATTTTTTTCTGTGAATAGTGTCGTATTCATGAATAGTGCCGTATACGTGAATAGTATCGTATACGTGAATAGTAACTTCGACACCAAAAGGTAGAAATTTTACAAGAAAAATCATCATGTTTTGTGAATAGTACTCGTGAATAGTAATTCGTGAATAGTAACTTGTGAATAGTAACTCATGAATAGTAACTCTGACATGAAAAGATAAGAATTTCATAAGAAAAATCTTACCAATATTTTGCTATAATGATATTGAAAGAAATAATATCATTTATAAAAAAATAACATCCCTTACCTCGAAAAGATAGTACTTCTGACTAGAATACTAAATATAGTGTTGAAGGGAACTTGCATCGTATAGCAACACTCAAAGTATCAAAATACTCACAAGAATACGCTAAAAATATAGAGAGAGAAAGAGAGAGAAAACTTTAGTTTCTGGTGTGATTTTCAATTCTAACCTAGGCACCCTATTTATAAGAAAATGCTTAGAACACCAAAGTAGAAAATTTATATATATATATATATATATATATATATATATATATATATATATATATATATATATAATTTTCAAACCCAACTTAGACAACTGATCTCAACTCATTATGCACATGTTAGTGTAACCCACAAAACAAAAATAACATTTTTCTTAATAAACATAATTAAAACTTCCAAAAATCAATTATTTCGGAACTTTAGAACTTCAATAATTCATAATAAATAGCCTTTTTGTCAGAAAAATTCGAACCTTATGTCTTTTGCATAGGAAATTCCATTATCTACAACTTTGTAAGTTTAAGTTTTTCAAAATTCCAAGTAGAAATTGACCGAAATCCACATACGAACGATTTTATAGGCTATAATCAAATTTCAGTCAAGAAATGGGGTCCACAAACATGAAAAATATGTTTTAAATATTTTTAGTAACAAAAATACTCCTCCTCTTCATATACTCATATATCTCACATTTATTGTAAAAATATCACTATTATTATATTATTAAAATATAATAATATATTTAAATAAATTATTTATCAGAAAAGATAAAATATCAATTTTTCAACAACTGTCACTTTAAAATTTTCTCCATCTATATTCACATAAAATGAATATTTTTCTTATCATATAAATTAATAATTAATTATTCACAAATAATATTATAGAATCACAATACTGGCAACCAGGCCGTTCCTAAAAAAGAGAGGGCTTTCCAATAAGGATTTCTCCTTACTGGCGCGCAATTAGGTGACCAAACCTCTCCTTAAACAGAACTTTCTAGACATTGCCAATGATGCTATCTAATAATATTATTCAAATAATATGAATTATTGATCTGATAATGGAAAATACTGTGTAGTGACAATTATGAAAACAACAATAATATAAAATATCAACGTAGCAATTATTGAATCAATAAAATAAAATATTGAACAGTAATTACTGTAACAATTATTGAGTAGTGCCTTCTTACGTAAGATTTAATAATTGGTGTAATACCGTGTGCTACTGTACAACAACACGTATTACTGTGTTTTAACCACCGGGTATTCTAACAGTATTAAAGGTAACAACTATGCCGTTATTTATAAACAACTTATACTTGTCGCTTTCGTCATCCAATCGCTTTCAGTTATGGGGCCCACACAAGGCTGGGCCGTCGTACGAATATTCCCCGACAGCAAGAATATTCCACGACCAAATAAATATTCCCCGACAACAATGAATATTTTATAACCACTTGCTTATTTAAAATATTTGCGTATTTTACCCATAACTTATCACATTAATCAAATCAACCCTTACTATTTCAAAATAATAAATAGAGAAAAATTAATTTTATTTATAAAAAGTTGGGGTCTTACAACCTCCCCTCCTTATAAAATTTCGTCCTCAAAATTGACGTACGTACCTGGTGTTTCGAAAAAGTGTGGATACCTCGCTTTCATTTCCATTTCCAACTCCCAGGTCATTTTCTCAATAGCACGGTTCCTCCACAAAACTTTAACTTATAGTATAACCTTTGTGCGCAGGACATGCTTCTTCCTATCCAAGATCTTGACAGGTACCTCCTCGTACGTTAAGTCTTCAGCTATCTCGTCTGGTTCTAACTCAATAATGTGGTTCGGGTCTTTCATATATTTATGTAGCGTGGATATGCAAAAAAAAAATATTATAGACACGAGACATACTTGGCGGTCAAATGAGTCTATAGGTCACATTTCCTACTCGATCAAGAATTTTAAATGGACCAACAAATCGACGGTTGAGATTTCTTCTCTTCATCGACTCTTACTTCTAGAATAACGCCTTCTTTCACCTTCTTCTTTATATTCATCAACTCCGGTGTGTAGCTTGATCGATTTTAACTTTATCGATTAAAGTCGATTGTACTCGTATATTCGTTATCTTCACACAGGTTCTTAGAATCTTTAACTCTATCTCCATCTTTTGAAATGAGTCTTTGTGTTCGACAATATCACACTCGTACCCGCATACGATCTTCTACTTAACACGTCAGCTATCGCGTTTGCTTTTCCAGGATGGTATTGGATGGTATGATCGTAATCTTTCAGTAGCTCGAGCCAATGTCGTTGTTGCATGTTGAGTTCTTGGGAGCTCTTCTCACATTCCTCGCTCCATTTAAATTTTGTATCCTTACGAGTCAGCTGAGTTAATGGAGTAGCGATTCGAGAAAATTCTTACATAAATTTTTGATAATAACCAGCTATGCCTAGAAAGTTACGTATTTCGATTACTGACTTAGGCTACTCTCAACTGTGACTCATATCCCAACCTTGGATAGCACGTCACAATGGTACCTATCAGTTTACTACCGCACAAAAATGACGTCCCCTAAGAAGAGTCTAGCTTCGGTGCATTCCACAAAGGAAGTCACCAAATAGAGGCTAGGGTACAAACTCTTGTAGTTGGATTTCTAACTCCTAAAGTTCAATAGGAGCCATTTGATATGAGATTTTAGAAATGGATTTTGTATCGGGTTCAAAGTCGATATAAAATTCAATATCACGCTCTGGGAGTAGGCCAGGAAATTCTTCAGGAAATACGTCAAAAAATTTACTAACAACAGAAATATCATTCAAATCTGACGTATTTTTGTTCAAGTCCATGACATGGGCTAAGAAAGCGTGACATCCATTTTTTAATAAACGAATGGCTTTATGGCTTTATATGAAAGAGTTTGACTTCAATGGTTTAGTTGCTTGAATTTGAATAACAAGTTGCTTATGAATATGAAAACTAACAACCTTATGAAAGCAATCAATTTTGGCATGATGAGTAGTTAACCAATCAATCCCTAAAATCACATCAAAAGCAAGTATCTTTAAAGAGATAAGATCAACAGATAATGTGATGGTGCCATCCTAAATCAAGCAAAATTTATAAACAGTATATGTAATGAAGGTTTCTCTTAACAAAGTTTCAACAAATAAGTCAAAGTCAAATTTCTCAAGATTCAAGTTCAAACGTTGAGCACAAGCTGGAGAGACTTTGTTTTGTCTATATCCGCCTTTGGTGCCACCGTCCCATCTGGACTTGATTTCGCTATAGGACAAAATTGAGCTATGTGACCGTCTTTTCTACAACTAAAACATACCTTGGAAGGCTGTGGACAGTTTGGACTTATGTGTCCCTCCTCTCCGCATTTATAGCATCTAACTGGCGTTCGTTCTCCTCCCCTGGAATTTGTTGCTGGTGCTGGTGCTGCTGCCGATGTCTTCCCATCATCGTTAAATCTTCTCTTCTTAAAATTTCCACTTGAATAATTTCTTCTATTATCTTGGCCATGATTACAACCGAAGTGGTTACCATTTCTGGTATGATAATTTCCTCCACGATGGTTATCATTGTTCTGATGATTTTTGCCACCGGTACGACCCTAGTTGTGGTCCCCCGGTTGAACGTACTCATTATCTTGCTCTAATAATTGAGTCATGTTGACAACGTCTGAATATAGAGAAAATTTGTGAGAAATGAGATATTGACGTATGTCGTGTTTTAAACCTCTCAGAAATATCTGTGTCATACGTTCCTCATTCTCAACCAAATGAGGTGAAAACCTAGATAACTCCGCGAACTTCGCCTCATACTGGGACACCGTCATGTTGTTCTGTTCTAGTCTAATAAACTCTACCTCCTTCATATGAGGAATACTTTCAGGAAAGTACTTGTCATTGAACAGTTTCTGAAACGTTTCCCAAGATATATTGAGTGCGGCTGGCTGGGTACCCTTCACAGATTCTCACCAGTAATCTACCTCATTACGGAACATAAAAGTGGCGAATGGAACCTTCTGTTCCTCCGTGCATCCCAAGATATCGAATATCTTGGTAATTTGCTTGACCCACGTATCCGCCTTAATCGGATCTGGCTTTTCCCAGAATTCTGGTGGTCCCAACTCTTTGAACTGTTTGGCTGTGACAAACTGTGTGTTGCTATCATTTCCACCGGTAATTTGTACACGAGTCTCCCTCCTCTGATTTTGCATGAACTGCAAAAAGCTTCTAAATATCACATCGTTCATCGTCAGATCAATGGTGTTGTTCACAAGTGGAACATTATCAGCCTGTTGCACGTTCTCCTCATTGGTGAGCAAAGGTGTCTCTAAGGTGAGCAAAGGTGTCTCTACGGCCTCATTCGTCTTTGCACTACTGGCCAAAGATATTCAGTAATATCATCATTTAGGACTGAAGATGATGAAAAATATATTTTAAAGAAAACGAATCCAGTGAGACAAAAGAACAAACAGTAAGGATTTGTACTTCGGTTTATCCGTGTTTAAAAATACTCCATAATAACTATTGTGGAGCAGAATTCAAAAATAAAGATAAAACATAGATCCAATCAATGAAAGGAACCATAACAGACAATCTTGGACACAGAAAAAGAAAATTTAATTTTTTTCTGTGAATAGTGTCGTATTCATGAATAGTGCCGCATACGTGAATAGTGTCGTAAACGTGAATAGTAACTCCGACACCAAAAGGAAGAAATTTTACAAGAAAAATCATTATCCTTTATGAATAGTACTCGTGAATAGTAACTCGTGAATAGTAACTCGTAAATAGTAAGTCATGAATAGTAACCCCGACATGAAAAATTAAGAATTTCACAAGAAAAATCTTACCAATATTCGGTATAATGATATTGAAAGAAATAATATCATTTATAAAAAAATAACATCCCTTACCTCGAAAAGACAGTACTTTTGACTGGAATACTGGATATAGTGCTAAAGAAAACTTGCACCGTATAGCAACACTCGAAGTATCAAAATACTCCCAAGAATACACTCGATAATATCGAGAGAGAAAAAGAGAGAAAACTTCAGTTTCTGGTGTAATTTTCAATTCTAACATAAGCACCCTATTTATAGGAAAATGCTTAGAACACCAAAGTAGAAAATTTAATAAAATATATATATACATATATATAATTTTCAGGCCCACCTTAGACAACTGATCTCAGCTCATTATGCACATGTTAGTGTAGCCCACAAAACAAAAAAAAAAACATTTTTCTTAATAAACATAATTAAAACTTCCAAAAATCAATTATTTCGGAACTTCAATAATTCATAATAAATAGCCCTTTTGTCAAAAAAATTCAAACCTTATGTCTTGTCCATAGGAAATTCTATTATCTACAACTTTGTAAGTATAAGTTTTTCCAAATTTCAAGCAGAAATTGACCAAAATCCACATACGAACGATTTTGCAAGCTATAATCAAATTTCAGTCAAGAAATGGAGTCCACAAACATGAAAAACATGTTTTAAATATTTTTAGTAACAAAAATACTCCTACTCCTCATATACTCATCTATCCCACATTCATTGTAAAAATATCATTATTATTATATTATTAAAATATAAAAATATATATAAATAAATTATTTATCAGAAAAGATAAAATATCAATTTTTCAACAATTGTTACTTTAAAATTTTCTCCATCTATATTCACATAAAATGAATAATTTCCTTATCATATAAATTAATAATTAATTATTCACAAATAATATTATAGAATTACAATACTGGCAACCAGGCCGTTCCTAGGATAGAGGGGGCTTTCCAATAAGGATTTCTCCTTACTGGCGCGCAATTAGGTGACCAAACCTCTCATTAGACAGAACTTTCTAGACATTGCCAATAATGCTATCTAATAATATTATTCAAATAATATGAATTATTGATCTGATAATGAAAAATATTGTGTAGTGACAATTATTGAAATAACAATAATATAAAATATCAACGTAGAAATTATTGAATCAATAAAATAAAATATTGAACAGTAATTACTGTAACAATTATTGAGTAGTGCATTCTTACGTAAGATTCAATAATTGGTGCAATACCGTGTGCTACTGTACAACAACGCGTATTTCTATGTTTTAACCACAGGGTATTCCAACAGTATTAACGGTAACAACTACGCCGTTATTTATAAACAACTTATACTTGTCATTTTCGTCATCCAATCGCTTTCCGTTATGGGGCTCACACAAGGCTGCACCGTCGTACGAATATTCCCCGACAGCAAGACTATTCCACGACCAAACGAATATTTCCCGACAACAATGAGTATTTTATAACCACTTACTTATTTAAAATATTTGTGCATTTTACCCATAACTTACCACATTAATCAAATCAACCCTTACTATTTCAAAATAATAAATAGAAGAAAATCAATTTTATTTATAAAAAGTTGGGGTCTTACATCACTGATACCCATATACACATCAGTTATATTATATACATAAATTATATGTCAGTTCATATAAGTTTGAGAAAAACAAAGCATAGAGACAAAAAGAGAGAAAATTTGAGAGTTAATGAGATTGAAGAAGAATAAGTTTGAGAATTAAAGGAGTTTCTTATCATCTTTGTGTAATCTAAGCAAAAAAATCAAGGGTAATCCCTTTATTTCAAGTTTTAATTTATATTCTTAAAGTTCTTCATGGAATTTGATTTTTAACTCTATAATTGTTATTTTATGGATGATTATTGGAAATATGGTGTTGTATGTGTTTATAACATGTTTTATATCAATTATCTATGATTTAGAATAATCAAAATCCATGAAATCTGTTGAAGCATGAAGAACTTGAGCTTTGATGATATAAATACAATATGTATTATTTTGAAGTGAAATTTCAGTTTTGGTTGATGATTTGTTAGAATAATGATTGTTTATGTTGTTAGATGGATATAGTCTGTTATATGTGGGTTGAAAATAATTTTTTGTATGAATTGATTCGTGAAACCATGTTTTACAAAAGAAGTTTAAGTTTTTTTTATAAAATGTACAAAAAAGCTAATTTTAGAACCAAAATTAGTGTTCAATCCATGTTATAATATGTGCATTGACGATTGATTAAGTTAATATGTTTAAATACGAAAACAATGCATGTTATACCAACTGATTTGATCAAGAAACGAATCTATGGTGAGATGATTCACTAAGGATGTCTAAAATTAGGTTTTTAGCTAGAACATGAATTTAAAAGGGTTAAATCTTATGAATACTGTTGTTTTGTTGTTTAAAATCGATGTATTCATGCTTGGTAACAATTATATGAAGTCTATGTCTTATGGGTTTGTTAAATCTACTGATTATATGTGAAATTAGCAAATTTTAGTGTGATGAATAGTGCAATCGTGAACTGCAGAAACTGAATCTATGTAACCCCACCCCGGTGAGCATTACCAAGCCAAATTTCCCCGCCCCGGTGGACATTCCTTCAATATAAAACCACACCATGACAGGGGTATCAGAGTTGGGCAGTTTTAGTTTTCTTTGTGTACAGTCCATTACATGCTAGTCAAACATAGTCTAATGAACATGATAATGTGTTGGACATGTAATAAGATGTCATATCTGTGACATCCCCAAATCCAGGTTCTCTAACCTCAGATTCGGTGCTCACGATCTATCATCATCATAAGCATTCCATAACTATTACGGAATAATAAACATACATTGTTCATTATAATAAAGTTTCATAACATAGTCTCAAGGTCTTCTTAACCTTAACCTAAACACACCATTCATATTACAAAAAGTTTACATAAGAAATTCCATTAGATAATAATAACTAATCATTCATTCTAAATTATTCCTGGATCTTGCCCTTGCCTTTGTCTTTCGCATTGGATCCTTCGGACTTAACTGAAATAAATGTCATGATATAGCAAGGGTAAGCAACTAATTTGCTTAGCAAGTTTATATACAGGGGAGATATATCCTGACTAGAAATAAGTTGTGCTTTCAATGTTCAACAATAATATAAGATTATGAAGGAACATGAATTAATAATCAACAATTGAATATTCAAATAATTGAATAACATGTACTGAGTGGTTTTGAAATAACCATGAACATTTGCCAATGTTCTCAGTCATTTAAACTGGACCTCTTAATAAGTTTTGGTATTCAAGGGATCAACCTTTCATACCCCGTGATTTATACATAAACACTTAATAATCCAGCATCGATATCATGCCTTAATCAAATTCGTCCTTTTTCTCAGTTAAGAGTTCTTATCATATCAATTTAATAAGAACAGCTTTTTAAAACACATTTGATTTAACAAATTTAAATATGCTTGATCTAGCTGATACAATTAGCATAGATCTATCTCATAAACAATTCATGAATAAAAAACTTTAATTTAATTCGCAGTTCAATAATAATAGAACATGAATTCAATTGCACCAAATGCGAATCTCAATAATCAATATAGATGTGAATAATCATCAATAATTATTCACCAAAATGCTTTGAAAATAATAACTTGAGTTTGAGTTAGGGAACTTGCCTCGTTTGTAGGTTACGGCTACGCAATTAAATTCTATCCGCTAGGCAGTTTAATTATCTTCCTTTAAGAGACCTATAGTTAATCTTTCAATTAGCCATAGCATAACATTAGATTATGTAATCACATAGATATCATATATTACATTTAGTTCTTAGAAATATTATTCTGTCTCGATAATGTTACTATTAAATAACAAATACCTTTAATTCACCTAATATTATTAATCTTGATAATATTTAATTCACCTCTTAGTATTATTAGTTCACTAATAATACTTTTATTCGCTTACTAATATTATTAACATCTTAATAATATTTTAATACTCTACTAATATTATTAATCGTCTTAATAATATTTTAATACTTTACTAATATTATTAATCATCTTAATAATATTTTAATACTTTACAAATATTATTATTCCTCTTAATAATATTTTAATTATGCATTAATATTATTACTTTAATAATATTTTACATATATTTTAGTATCATTAATCAATTAATAATACTTTATTCATTTACTAATAGTATTAATATTTTAATATTATTTTTTTCATTTACTAATATCATTAATTATTTAATAATATTTTATTCCTTTACTAATGTTATTATATTTTTAATAAATTTTATTTAATCTCGAATATTATTATTTACTTAATAATATCGTATTCTAATATTATTAATATCATAATAACATTTTAATAATTTATTAGATCAATAATCAATTTATTCTAATTGTTCACCCTTTATTAAACCACGTATTTAATATCCATAAAAGGTCATAAATAATATTTCTTGTTATAAATTACCAAAATACCCTAAAATAGTCATAATATTATATATTAGGAGTATTCAAGCATTAAAATCACATTTTTCTTATTTAAGACATCATTTAACTATTTATTTCCTTTTATTCATAACTTCATCATTTTTAGGAGAAATACCAAACTGATTCCAAAAATTGTTCTTTTTTGGATTTGGACAGTATATGACCCAACAATGATCTCCAAATTTTTTTGGAATTTTAGAAAATGATCTACGAATTTTAAAGTGCCCAAAACACTCGGATCTTGCTTCATTTTTCATAAATCGAATTTTGCTTAAAAAATTCTGAAATTTTCAGGGTATACCCTCATAACATAAATGAACATACTGTAAAATTTTCGAAATTTTCCAGTGTATACACTGTAAGAAATTCGAGTGTTAATATTTAAGAGTCCTTTACTAAAATAGCCATTACGCACAACCTATAAATCAAAACGTGTCCGTTCTTTTTCCTACAAGTAGATAACTTCTCAAGGTACATCAGTGATTTCTCCCATATTTTTAAAAGACTTAAAACTGTCTGAAACATCCTTAAGAAAAACGGGGACTATAGCTTTGTAGGGTTTTAAAACCTTAATACTCTATGTGGACTGTTTTGGGGAAAACAGCCCCCAAGGCTTCAATACTTCGTAGATTTGTGTTCTACCACTTGGGTTTACTAGATAACTCATGTATCTAGCACCCCCCCCTTCAACGGATCACAAATCCAAGTTGTAAAACTTGATTTACACAAGATCTAGTGGAAGAAAACAAGAGTTTAACCCCTAGGATAACATATGCTCATTTTCTTCCTCTAAACCTTTGATCTAGCACTCAAGATACTTAGTTCCATACATGATAAAATATAGAACTAGGGTATCTTGAGTATTATTTCATAACCCTAACAAATCTTGCTATAACATAAAATAGAAGAAGAAGATGGAGGTTTAGGTTATACCTTGATCTAGTAGCAACCTTCCTTGATTTACCAAAGTAATATATAATCTTAGGGTGCATTAACCAAACTAGTACACTGCTCTCTCTCTCTCTATTTTCTCTCTTTATATTTTGATAGCTTGGGAGAAAAATAGAAGAAGAAGAATAAGAGAGATGAAATGTTTAGCAAGTGAAATGTGGTGATTTAACTAATATCCCCCATACTATTGTTGTCCCTTGGATAAAAGGCTTTGCCTCATCACTTCCAATTGAGCCTAATCATGTGATTAAGGGTGCTAAGTATATTTTCTACCAATGGGAGATGGACACACTTGTACTTGATGTAAGAGTTACTAATTAAGGAACTTGATTAGCACAATTTTGTTGGCTTAAAAGGCCTAATATGGCCGGTCCTCTTATCCCCATTATCTCCTCCATTTTGCTTTTATTTTGATGCACAAATTTGATTAATCAAAAGTCTAAAATACCCATAATCAAGTGGGCTAAGTATTAGTTTGCATTCTATTTCTTTTGGGCTTTTTCTTTAATTGTTTTGGGCCATGTAATAAACATAGTCTAACAATTTTAATATGTGTTACCCAAATTGTTTATTTAGGGTTTTCATTCCCAATCCTTTGAAATTTAATTACTTATACATGTGACTTTAGCTCATAACCAAATTCGGTTTGCTAAAAATAGGTTTAAAATTATTAGTCACTTGAAATAACAAAATTATCCACTTAAGTTAGTATACATATTAAATACTAACCTTTCTTTAATACCATAACCTTTAGGTTATTTAATTGTCTCACCTAATGTATAATTAGGTTACGAAGCTTTCATTTTTAATGAAATCTATAAATGTATATATCCATAAATATAGTATATATGTTTATTGATCCATGCACCACTTCACATATGTTGTCACATATTAAATCATTATATAACACAAAGTTTTAAATATCAATAATGTACATACATATATAGTGACTTAAAATTCATGGTTATTACATCATCCCCCCTTATAAGAATTCTGTCCCCGGAATTACATATAGGGTTACTCAAAAAGATGTGGATAATTTTCCCTCATCTTTTCTTCGAGTTCCCGCGTAGCTTCTTCAGCATTGTGGTTCCTCCAAAAAACTTTTACAGAATGTATAACCTTATTTCATAATTTCTGCTCTTTTCTATCTAAAATTCCAACCGGAATTTCCTCGTACGACAAATCCTTTTCGACCTGAATTGGCTCGTAGGATATCACGTGCTTGTAATCAGGCTTATATGGTCGTAGCACTGACACATGAAACACATTATGAATATTTTCCAGTTTAGGAGATAGAGCTACCTCGTACGCCACTTCGCCTATCTTCCTCAAGACGTCGAACGGTCCAATAAATCTTGGACTCAGTGTACCTTTCTTTCCAAACCTTATCTTCCCTTTCAAGGGAGATACTTCAAAAATGCATAGCTTCCCACTTCAAAATCTCTCTTTTGGCGATGTAAGTCTGCATACTTCTTCTAGCGATCTTGAGCTGCTACCAGCCGGGCTCTTATCACCTTGATGATCTCTATGGTTTGTTGCACCAGTTCTGGTCCCAACAGTCGACGTTCACCCACTTCATTCCAGTATAAGGGTGTTCTACATTTCCTTCCATACAAGGCTTCGTACGGCGGCATTCCAATGCTGGCGTGATAGCTATTGTTGTATGCAAACTCTACTAATGGAAGATGATCCTCCCAGCTACCCTTGAAGTCCATCACACAAGCTCTGAGCATGTCCTCAAGCGTTTGAATCGTTCTCTCACTTTGTCCATCGGTCTGCGGATGATACGCGGTGCTCATCCGTAGCTGCGTCCCCATTCTTTCTTGAAGACTCTTCCAGAAGTTTGACGTGAATCGTGGATCTCTATCTGATACAATAGATACTGGTACGCCATGTCTCGAGATAATTTCCTTGATATATAATTTGGCTAGCTGGTCCAAACTATACCTGATCTTGATCGGCAAAAAGTGAGCCGACTTCGTAAGACGATCTACAATGACCCATATGGTGTCGTGCCCTTTTTGCGTTGCTAGAAGTCCCACCACAAAATCTATCGTGATGTGCTCCCATTTCCACTCTAGAATCTCTAAAGGCTGTAGTAATCCACTCGGCCATTAATGCTCTGACAAGTTAAACATCTGCTGATGTATTCTGCAACCTCTCTCTTCATGTTTGGCCACCAAAAGTGTTGGCATAAATTTGGATACATCTTTGTGCTTCCTGGGTGTATCGAGTACCTCATATTGTGCGCTTCTTGCAAAATCTCTTCTCTTAGTTCTGGTACTAACGGTACCCAAATTCGTCATTCGAATCTTAGCAGTCCGGTGCCATTAATCTTATATTTCAATTCATCCCCTTCAGCTAACCGCTTCTTGATGTTGTCGCAATCTTCTTCCTTCTCTTGAGCCTCTTTAACCTTTTCTAATAAAGTCGGGCTCGCTGCCACTGTAAATAATTTCTCATTGGTCTCCATCGGATACTTAACCTCTAAGTCAAGTCGTTCAAAATCTTTCACCAATTCCTCTTGAATGGTCAACTTCAGTAACTTCTCCCTGCCTTTTCTGCTCAGGGCATCTTCCACTACATTTGCTTTGCCCGGATGGAACAGAATCTCACAATTATAATCCTTGATCAATTCTAGCCATTGGCGCTACCTCATATTTTGCTCCTTCTGCGTAAAGATATACTTCAAACTCTTGTGATTCGTATATATCTCACACTTCTCGCCATACAAATAGTGCCTCCAAATCTTCAAGGAAAAAACTACTGCTGCTAACTCCATGTCATGAGTTGGATAACCCTTCTCATAGTCCTTCAGCTGATGTGAAGCGTACGCAATGACCTTGCCATGCTGCATCAGTACACAGCCAAGACTCTTGTGTGACGCATCACTATACACTATAAATCCTCCCGTGTTGTCTGTTAAAGCCAACACATGTGCTTGACTGAGCCTCTTCTTCAATTCCATGAAACACTCTTCACATTTCTCCGTCCAAACAAACTTCGCTATCTTTCTAGTAAGGTTGGTGAACGGCGATGCTATCTTTGAAAAATCTTGGCTGAATCTCCTATAGTATCCTGCTAATCCCAAGAAACTCTTGATTTCTGTCGGCGTCTTTGGATGTTCCCAGTTGATAATCGCTTCTACTTTTGCTGGATCCACCGAAACATAATCCTTGTCGATAACGTGACCCAAAAATTGCACTCTCTGCACCCAAAACTCACACTTGGAGAACTTTGCATACAACTTCTCCCTCCTTAACGTCTCCAACACTATCCTTAGATGTTCAGCATGCTCTTCCTCTGTCTCTGAATATACCAGAATGTCATCGATGAACACGACAACAAACTTATCTAAATACTGTTTAACCACTCTGTTCATCAAGTCCATGAATGTTGCTGGCGCATTCGTCAATCCAAAAGACATTACCAGAAACTCAAAGTGTCCATACCGAGTTCTGAATGCCATCTTTGGAATATCCTCCTGCCTCACCTTTAGTTGGTGATAACCGGTCCTCAAGTCGATTTTTGAAAAGTATTTCACCCCCTTCAACTGATCAAACAAATCATCGATCCTGGGCAACGGGTACTTGTTCTTAATGGTGGCCTTGTTCAACTCTCGGTAGTCGATACAAAGCCTTAATGACCCATCCTTCTTCTTTACGAATAAGACTGGTGCTCCCCACGGTGATACGCTCGGTCGAATGTATCCTTTATCTAATAAGTCTTGTAGTCATCAGTTCCTTCATTTCTATCGGAGCCATACGATACGACGCTTTGGATACTGGTGATGTCCCTGGTGCCAAATCGATAACAAACTCTACCTCTCTATCTGGTGGCAATCCCGGAATCTCATCTGGGGAGACATTAACGAATTCCCTTACAATAAGTATCTGACCCAGTTGACCCTCGACTCTGCGAGTATCCATAACGTGAGCTAAATAACCTATACAACCCTTCCTAAGCAACTTCTTTGCTTGCATCATCGTCAGACAACAAGATTGTCTCAGCGATTTACTGTCATGAAATACCACCTTTGACTTATTCGGAGTCTTTAGGTGTACGCACTTTTTCTTACAGTCAATGACCGCTCCGTGACTCGAAAACCAATCCATCCCGAGGATTACATCAAACTCTCCAAGAAAAATCGGTATTAAATCCATGTTAAGCTTAAATCCTCTTACATCAGCACAACAGTTCCTATGGATGTAGTCTACAGGAATAATTTCTTTGTTTGCTACTTCTACATTCATTGGGTGTTCTAATAGTTCACGAGGTAAACTTAATCTTTGAGCAAATTCATCAGATACGAAAGAACATGAAGCTCTCGAATCGAATAATACATAAGCATTTATATCGTTGATCGGAATTATACTTGACACCACCTCCCTGGATGCCACGGCATCTTGCACTGTCATATTGAATGTCATCGTTGTCAGCTTGTTTGGCTAGGCTGGTCCTCCACTGGTTGTCCTAGTGTTATTGCCCCTGATGCCGTCTCCGCCATCCCTTCTTTTCTTCCTCGGGCAATCCTTAATCCGATGTCCCGCTTCACCACAGTTAAAACAACCTCCCTTCTTCACCTTAGGACAATTAAGTGAGGTATGACCTTCTTGTCCACAAGTATAACATACCGTTTTTCCCTTCATACACTCTCCCGAGTGACCCTTTCCATAGTTTCCACACACCGACTTCTTTTGTTGCACACTTCCTTGCTGACTCTCCAAATTACTACCCCCACTGCTCCATTTCTGCTTCTTGTTGTTGCTATCGCCATTGCTAACATTCTGATTCCCACCTTCTACTTTCTTCTTATTCTTCTCCCGATCGTACTTTGAGACCGCTTTGCTTCCACCTTCCGCTATGAGAGCTTTCTCCAACAGAGTTGAGAATGACGTGATTTGTAAAATCGCTACCTTACTATAAATCCACGGCTTTAGTGCATTTTTGAACCTTCCTACTTTCCTCACCTCCGTGTCCACCTGATGTGGAGCGAATCTGGCCAATTCATTGAACTTCGCAGCGTACTCTGACACTGAAATATTCTCCTGTTTCAATTCTAAAAACTTGATCTCTATTCTCACCTGTGTACTCTCAGGGAAGTAGTTCCCAAAGAACAACGTCTTGAACGCTTCCCAAATCACGATTCCAGTCCCGACTTTGTTCTGGTTGGCCTCCCACCAATAGTTCGCCTCACCCTTCATTAAGTAGGTAGAAAAAATTATTTTCTACTCTTCTGCTACTCTAGCAATAATGAAGGCCTTCTCAATCTCCTTTATCCACATCTGGGCCTTTATCGGGTCTGCTGTTCCTCTAAACTCCAGCGATCCTACTGCCTTGAAGTTCTTAAAGTTGGCTAGTTGGTTTCCCGCCTGATTTCCTGCAGGTTGAGCTTGATTCCTCATAGCTTTAGCCATCATGTTGATAAAGTCTTGCATTGGGTTTGGTTGAGCTCCCACTGCATTATTAACTGACTCTTCGATCTCTTGGTTCCTTAGTACACGTCTGGCGGCATTATCTAATGAAATAAAATTGTAACACGTTACTCGGATTTTATTATCATATAAGTACCTAGCATGTAATACGCTACTGTATTCAAACAATCAGATGATCATTATGTGAGAGTTTTAAATTATCAAGATTTGGAAGTCTTTCTCCCTGATTAGTGGGTTAAGTTTGTTTAAAAAATTTCCAATTCAGTCTACTGGGTTCACGTAACATTAAGTAGACAATTTGCTATTTAAATTTTCCAACACATATCATAATAATGCATTTATATTCATATAACAATCTTCGGTGTCTCACATGTTCAATACAGGTATATTTTTATAAATGCTACTATCCCATTTTAAACACAAAAGATGGGATTAACTCAAAATGATACTCCCCTACATACACAAATAGGGATACTTCCTAACTACCTACTACCTCACACCTGATGAGGTCTACATCAACATAAAACCCTATTACACAAAAAAGGGGTACTAATGCATCTATCTACAACTGGTCCACAGTATAATCATCACTGGCGGCCCTGTTGGGTTACCTGAACAGGCTCTTGGGGAAACAACCCCTCCATAACTCCACGCCGAATGGATCGACTCGACTCCCCTATCTCGATATGCGCCCTCCTAGTCCCACTGCGCTGGCCCTCATATGCTGCGTCTAGCGCCAGTCCTAAAGTCTCGACCCTGACCTTCATGGCCTGCAGTGCTATCTCTAATTGGTCCACCCGCTTGGCTGACTTATAAAATGCCTCATCCACTCGTATCTTATCTGCAATCTCCAAGTTAAACTCACCCCGCATCGCCAGATGCTCTACACTCAGTGCTCCAAACTTTGCCTTCTCCTGCTCTAGCTGTACTCGCGCCTCTGCTAGCTCAATCAGTGCCTGATTAGCAGCATCTTTGTACTACTGCTCCATGTACTGATGAGTCATATTTTGTGCCTCCAACTGTAAAATCCTTTGCTCATGTGCATAGTTTTTCTCTAGCAGGTCACCGATCATCACATCATGCGAGGTGTCCATCACCTCCTTTGGTACGGCCTCCTCCTAGTCTACGAAATGGCTCCCCTAACTATCACTCGACATCCTATAATAAAACAAGGATACAACATCAGTACAATAATAAAATATATACATTGATAAAATAAAATAATATTTTATTAAGTATAACACATACTCGATGAATTTCCACAATCCATCTCCTGACATACTCTATAAGAGTTTTCTACTAAGGTTATAACCTAGGTTTCGCATTCCTAATGTTTATAACCTATAGCTTTGATACCAACCTGTGACACCCCCAAATCCAGGTTCTCTAACCTCAGATTCGGTGCTCACGATCTATCATCATCATAAGTATTCCATAACTATTATGGAATAATAAACATACATTGTTCATTATAATAAAGTTTCATAACATAGTCCCAAGGTCTTCTTAACCTTAACCTAAACACACCATTCATATTACAAAAGGTCTACATAAGAAATTCCATCAGATAATAATAACTAATCATTCATTCTAAATTATTCCTGGATCTTGCCCTTGCCTTTGTCTTTCGCATTGGATCCTTCGGGCTTAACTGAAATAAATGTCATGACATAGCAAGGGTAAGCAACTAATTTGCTTAGCAAGTTTATATACAAGGGAGATATATCCTGACTAGAAAGAAGTTTTGCTTTCAATGTTCAACAATAGTATAAGATTGTGAAGGAACATGAATTAATAATCAACAATTGAATATTCGAATAATTGAATAACATGTACTGAGTGGTTTTGAAATAACTATGAACATTTGCTGAGGTTCTCAGTCATTTAAACTGGACCTCTTAATAAGTTTTGGTATTCAAGGGGATCAGCCTTTCATACCCCGTGATTTATGCATAAACACTTAATAATCCAGCATCAATATCATGCCTTAATCAAATTTGTCCTTTTTTAAGTTAATAGTTCTTATCATATCAATTTAATAAGAACATCTTTTTAAAACATATTTGATTTAATAAATTTAATTATGCTTGATCTAGCTGATACAATTAGCATAGATCTATCTCATAAACAGTTCATGCATGAAGAACTTTAAATTAATTTGCAGTTCAATAATAATAGAACAGGAATTCAATTGCACCAAGTGCGAATCTCAATAATCAATATAGATGTAAATAATCATCAATAATTATTCCACAACATGCTTTGAAAATAATAACTCGAGTTTGAGTTAGGGGACTTGCCTCGTTTGTTGGTTATGGCTACGCAATTAAATTCTATCCGCTAGGCAGTTTAATTATCTTCCTTTGAGAGACCTATAGTTAATCTTTCAATTAGCCATAGTATAACATTAGATTATGTAATCACATAGATATCATATATTACATTTAGTTCTTAAAAATATTATCTTGCCTCAATAATGTTACTATTAAATAACAAATACCTTTAATTCACCTAATATTATTAATCTTGATAATATTTAATTCACCTCTTAGTATTACTAACTAATATTATTAACATCTTAATAATATTTTAATACTTTACTAATATTATTAATCCTCTTAATAATATTTAAATTATGCATTAATATTATTACTTTAATAATATATTACTTATATTTTAGTATCATTAATCAATTAATAATACTTTATTCATTTACTAATAGTATTAATATTTTAATAATATTTTATTTATTTACTAATATCATTAATCATTTAATAATATTTTATTCCTTTACTAATGTCATAATAATATTTTAATAATTTATTAGATAAATAAACAATTTATTTTAATTGTTCACCCTTTATTAAATCACTTATTTAATATCTATAAAAGGTCATAAATAATATTTCTTATTATAAATTACCAAAATGCCCTAAAATAGTCATAATATTATATATTAGGAGTATTCAAGCATTAAAATCATATTTTTCTTATTTAAGACATCATTTAACTATTTATTTCCTTTTATTCATAACTTTATCATTTTAGGAAAAATATCAAACTGATTCCAAAAATTCTTCTTTTCTGGATTTGGATAGTATATGACCCAATAATGATCCCCAATTTTTTTTGGAATGTTAGAAAATGATTTACTAATTTTAAAGTGCCCAAAACACTCGAATCTTGCTTCATTTTTCATAAATCGAGTTTTGCTCAGAAAATTCTGAAATTTTCAAGGTATACACTCATAACATAAATGAACTTACTATAAAATTTCCGGAATTTTCCAGTGTATACACTGTGAGAAATTCGGGTGTTAATATTTAGGAGTCCTTTACGGAAATAGCCATTACGCACAACCTATATATCAAAATGTGTCCGTTCTTTTTCCTACACGTACATAACTTCTCAAGGTACCTCTGTTATTTTTCCTAGATTTTTAAAGGACTTGAAATTGTCAGAAACAGCCTTAAAAAATGGGGATAGTAACTTTTTAGGGTTTTAAAACCTTAATACTCTATGTGGACTGTTTTGGGGAAAATATCCCCCAAGGCTTCAATACTTGGCAGATTTGTGTTCTACCAGTTGGGTTTACTAGATAACTCATGTATCTAGAACTCCTCTTTGACGGATCATAAATTCAAGTTGTAAAACTTGATTTACACAAGATTTAGTGGAAAAAAAAATAAGGGTTTAACCCCTAGGAGAAAATATGCTCATTTTCTTCCTCTAAACCTTTGATCTAACACTCAAGATACTTAGTTCCATACATGATGATATATAGAACTAGGGTATCTTGAGTATTAGTTCATAACCCCAACAAATCTTGCTATAACACAAAATAGAAGAAGAAGATGGAGGTTTAGGTTATACCTTGATCTAGTAGCAACCTTCCTTGATTTACCAAAATAATATATAATCTTAGGGTGCAAGCTAACTAGTACACTCCTCTTTCTCTCTCAAAATCGAACCCCTCTTTCTCTTTTCTCTCTTTGTATTTTGCTAGCTTGGGAGAAAAATAAAAGAAGAAGAATAAGAGAGATGAAATGTCTAGCAAGTGAAATGTGGTGATTTAACTAATATCCCCCATACTTTTGTTGTCCCTTGGATAAAAGGCTTTGCCTTATCTCTTCCAATTAAGCCTAATCATGTGATTAAGGGAGCTAAGTATATTTTCTACCAATGGGAGATAGACACACTTGTACTTGATGTAAGAGTTACTAATTAAGGAACTTGATTAGCACAATTTTGTTGCCTTAAAAGGCCTAATATGGCTGGTCCCCTTGTCCCCATTATCTCCTCCATTTTTATTTTATTTTGATGCACAAATTTGATTAATTAAAAGTCTAAAATACCCTTAATCAAGTGGGCTAAGTATTGGTTTGCATTCTATTTCTTCCGGGCTTCTCCTTTAATTGTTTTGGGCCATATAATAACCATAGTCTAACAATTTTAATATGTGTTACCCAAATTATTTATTTAGGGTTTTTATTCCCAGTCATTTGAAATTTAATTACTTATACATGTGACTTTAGCTCATAACCAAATTAGGTTTACTAGAAATAGATTTCAAATTATTAGTCACTTGAAATAACAAAATTATCCACTTAAGTTAGTATACATATTAAATACTAGCATTTCCTTATTACCATAACCCTTAGGTTATTTAATTGTCTCACCTAATGTATAATTAGGTTACGAAGCTTTCATTTTTAATGAAATCTATACATGTATATATCCATAACTATAGTATATATGTTTATTGATCCATACACCACTTCACATATGTTGTCACATATTAAATCACTATATAACACAAAGTTTTAAATATCAATAATGTACATACATATATAGTGACTTAAAATTCACGGTTATTACAATATCAGTTTATTAACATACATGTGATGAATTTGCATGCTGATTTGAAAAGTTGTATAATGGCTAAAACGTGATGTCCACGAGAGCATGTAATGTTGTTTAAACTTAAGATTTGATACTTCAGTCTTGTAATGTGAACTTGTGGGCAATTGTTGCTCACTCTTGCATAATAACATTGCAGCTAAGGTCGAAAGAGTTGATGAACAATCGACTAGTAAGGGCAACGACAAAGCAAGCAAGTGATGAAGACTTATTTTTTATTATTTGAGAATGATGTTATGTTTAAGACTTATTTATTGATGATGTGTCCGTATTTGATGTATTAAGGTTAGATAACTTGGGATTGATTTGTTTAAGCTGTTGTAAACCTTTATTGGGAGGATTTCTATTTCATTTATGAGTTTATTTATTTATAGTTAGCTAGATGTTATTTATTTTGATGAGTGAACACTAATTCTGTTGGAAATTTGAGTACCTAGATTTGGGGGTGTCACACTCATCATTTTATCATACCAAAGTTTTTTCAGAATTTTTAAAGAAAAAAAAGTGGACGAAACAACCTCTACAAGAAACTGGCCAGGAAACTTTTCAATTTTCCAGATTTTTGTTGATGGTTGGATAGTTTTGGGAAAACGCAGGCCATGACTTGCTTGTTTAATATTTTTGAGTGCTACCACTTGGGTTTAATAGATAACTTATGTACCTAACATACCTTATTTACGGATCACAAAAATAAGTTGTAAATTTCAATTGGTAAAGCCTTAAAGTGGGCTGATTTCTATGGTTTTTATGGTCAAAAATCATTTTTTGTGCACCTTTTATGACACCCTCAAATCTGGGTACTTCATTCCCACAAGATTTGGTGTTCACTATCTAAACATTTATTTCTAGCTACCTTTATTCAATATAATTTAAGCAATAAGTCTTCCCATTAAAGGGTTACAAAACTTAAACCAATAAATCTCAGGTTGTCTAACCTTAAAACATTAATCAAATTCGGAAAAATTAATTAGTTACATTACATAATTAAAACTAAGTTTGAAAACATAAGTCTCAACAAATTAACAAGTCTTCAACACTTGTTCATATTGCCTTTCCCTTTACTAGTGGTTGGCTCGTTAGCCTTCCCAACTTTAGCTGCAATGGTTATATATATACAAGAGTCAGCAAAACAAATGATCACTTAAAGAAAACATAATAATTGGCAATGAATAAGGTTGACTGAATTGAATAACATTTTCTAATATCGACAATCAACAACCGATATTAAAAATCATTTGAGGGTCACAAGACCATGAACTATGTCCTAGGTTATAAGTATTTCTACCTAAACCTTTAACAGTCGTTAGACTATATGGACTTCATTCTCCTACTTAGGGGGATCAGCCTTTCGTACCATGTATTGTGCACAAACATCTTAACGCTTACGCGTAAATAATCCCCTAAAATATGGTTGTTCATCTCAGTGTTAGCATACGAGTCCGTACCAAAGGTAGTTTGGTTTGGATAAGTTTCAAAGGTAATTTAGAGTTATACGTACATCAAGTAAGGATTAGTTGAATCAAAAGTTTAATAACAATACAATGGTTCAACAACGACGTATTTTAGAGTGGTTATGAACCATAAATGAATAATGTAATGCATCAAAGTCATACTTTAGGAATAAAGTTTCAAAGCATTGAAAAGATATAATAAGCCTTGCTTGAACAAAATGGTAAGCTAAGGTTGTTGTTTCCAATAAGGAAATAAAGTTAAAAACTTTGCTCAACAGATTTCAAGAACTTACTTAATGTAAAGAAGTAGGGTTTAGGAACTTGCCTCGTGCATAAGCTATAAAACTATAATGCACATTTGTCAAAACTCTATATATATCATTAGAATCGCAATATCGATTAGTTACACCAATAGTAACCCTATAGGTTTAATTCTCATTTAAATCCAACTTGTTAACATAATTCAAGTTCTGACTTTTTAAATTAACATCACATCACCAAATCTGAAATCATAAATCTAACATACCAACACAATTCTTAAACCATATCTCAAGGCTTAAACAAATAGCAAGTTAAAATTTTCACAACTTATTAACACTTACAATTTGAAATCATCATACACACGCTTACAATCTGTTATAAAACCTTATTAATGATTTAACACGTTATCAAGAATATTAGACTAGGTTAAACCAACACATCATGGACTGAAACATAAAGATAACAAAATGTACCTGCTCAGGGGAGGGCGCAGCTGCGCTGCCCCAAGCCTTGGCACCGGCGCAGCTGCGCTGGTGCTCTATCCCTAAAAAAACTCAACAGGCGCAGCTGCGCTGATTCTGCATTTGATACTAGCTCAGTTGCGCTGGTACGCAGACAAAAACTTGCCGACTGCTACCCTGCTTCACAGTTCAACCCAAATATCCCAAATTTTTCCATCTAAACACTTAGAGAAACTAAAAACTTAATAATAATATCATCCAACATGCATAACATGACTAACAACCAAAATAACCAAATTTAAAGGATTAAAATCATGTTTTTGCTATTTTTCTCATTTACAACACATTTAGCTTATCCAATCACCAAATTTTCGTTTCTTAACCAAATTAGACCATACGAATTGCATCCTTTTCATAATTTAACATATTAACATAATCTGAAATTAATTTACAGATTAAAACTTGAATTGAGTATCAATTTTGATCCTAAAATAAGTCATATCATACATATATCATTGTATTTCACTGTAAACATAATTTCTACACAACTATCATGTTTTCATGAATTTATCCACTTTAAATAATATACAAATCGTGCAAAAATAGTTTATATACATAATCTAACATATACAAACCATAAATTCAGCAACTACCACCAAAAATCCAATTACAGAGAAACAAAAATATATCTTTTAATGAAGAATAGTGAAAATATATATATTGATAGTTTAAGGTTAGATAACTACCTTCAAATTCTTGTTTAATAAACAAAATTGATAGCAGCACGCTTTAGTAAACCTCCCTTCTTCTTTTTCTCTCAAATTTTCTCTAGAGTTCTCCCTCTTCTCTTTCTCTGTAACCTCTCTTCTTCTCTTTGTTTTTTTCTCTCGTCCAACTTAACGTAAAAAAAACAGACAGATACATATAATACATATTAACGTAAAATAAAACTGACAAATATAATAATAACCATAATAACCCTACTTAATACATATCAGTTATATATTTTTTAAAATTCAAAAGCCACTAAGGCTTGTTTGACAAAACTAATTTAAAATAAAGATTTAAAAGTCTTAAGCGTTGTTTGGTAAAACTAAATTAAAACTCATTTTAGCTTATTTTAATAAGTCACTTACTATATAGTTTATTGTCACATTTTATTTAATTAAATTCTAATACTCCAATTCAATTAAATGAAAGTCATATCAACTAACTAAGTACCACATAATCAAATTGCTACAAAATTATAATTTTCATTATATTTCATTTAATAAATTAGTACATCACTTTCAATTATTAAATTAAAAATAATTATAACAATTTATTTAATCATTATCAACTCTCTAATTTAATTATTAAATTAAATTAGAATATTACCACTATGTAGCATAACAATTAATTCAACACTCATTTAATTTACTTCACTTCAAAATATAAAATTACCGAATATCAACTTAATTAACATATTAAACTTAATCGAGTTAATTTTCCACAACTCATGAATTATTTATTTAACTAATAAATAAACAAATATTTATTTAACAATAAACACACCAGCTAAAATATTTATTAAATTCAATAAATATTTAAATTACATATAAATTTCAGGATTGTTACACCTTTGGTTTTCAAGCTTTTCATCAATTAAAATGGCAAGATTTAATCATGAAGTACCATATAACATGTAGATCTAGTATTATATGACTTAACATCATGAACCCAACATTTATTTCAAAAACAACCACAAGATAAACATAGATCTAGTTAGGTTTTAAGGTTAGTAAACTTTTAAACATTCATGATTCTTCATGATTCTTCTTATTCTTGCTAAGTGGTTTATGGAGCTCTAAGCCCCACAGCAGCCCCCTTTTGCTTATCTCTCTCTCTCTCTCTCTCTCTCTCTCTCTCTCTATCTCTCTCTCTTTTATTTTGTTTTCTCTCTTTTAGGAAATGAGAAGTGTGTAAACTTTTTGTTACAAATGAGATGGGAATATTTATAGATAATACAATGTATACATATAACATATATATATATATATATATATATATATATATATATATATATATATATATATATATATCCTCTAACATATCTTCCATATTCTCTCTCCATATATCTTCTTAGATCTTACAAAATCTTTCCTTTCTCTTTCCACATCTTAGCAAATCTTTAAATATAACATGTGCTCAAATTCTTGCAAATCCTAGCAAATATTCCAATATCTTCTATTTTCGATTTTCTTTAATGACTTTAATTAGAAAAATCCATTCCAAGTTGGGCCAAAATTTTGTTTAGCCCATATAAATTAGCATATGCCAAACTCCTAAAATTACTTATCTTAGTTATTTAATTAGAGTTTCTAATCCACTCATTTTGGATTTTAAATAATTACTTACATAGATTTAATCATATAACCTAATTAGGTTTCTTTAAATTATGTTAATATAAATAATCAATTGAGATATATAACTTACAAGTATGTAATTTAAATACTAGAAATCTCTAATAATTATAACCATTAGGTTAATTAATTCTTATAAAGATTAGGTTGCATTAACTTTCTTTTATTTGTTTATTATTTAAAAAACAAATATATTTACAATCACATAAGATTCATATTCATTTATTTCACATATCCACTCTATATATGTCTCAAAATAATTTAATATGTTGACACATGTCCCACATAAGTCCTAATATATTTATCCTTATCATTCGTCTTGCTAAAATATATAGCACATCACTAAGTATATATATGTACCAAAACATATACACATTTTGTTTAACCTTATAGCATTTCTTCATTTGAAATTTATTTCCTTAATAAAAAAAAATCACATACATAGTCTCTTTCTTTCTTTTCAAAATTTCTATCATTTTCATTTAATTTCTTTACATTGCTTAAAAAATTCAATCAAACCATATAGGTTCTATAAAATTTTTAATTAATCCTCTAATTCACATCAAGATTTTATTCTTTAACCTTTATTTTAATAATTCAAGATCTTATGAATTTTCGGGTTGTAACAATAATGATTTTGTATGTGTCATAATGTTTGAGTAAAGTTTATATGATATGGTATATGCAGGTTTATGTTTGTTAGAGTTTTGGTTCGCAACTGTGCAACAAGCAGTTTGCAGAGTTTCTGTCCGCGCACAAGCGCAGCTACGCAGGTGTCAAGGACAGGAACGACACAGTTGCGTGCAGGGTTTCTAAGGTTGCACATCTACGCTTGTGGCAAGGTTCAGAACAGCGCAGCTGCGCCCGAAACTGACTAGAGACATTTATAAGTTGTTATTTGTTCAGTCCTTAAAACCTAATCTAACCTAGTATAATAAACATGATAATGTGTTAGACATATTGTAACATCCCCAAAATTTAAATAATTTAATTATCGATTTCAGTCGTTAACAATAAATTCGACCTCTAATTTTACTTAATTAAATGATAATACAACCATTGAAATTTGCAGAATAATTAAAATTTTCTATTACAAATTATTATCGTTCCCAAAACTTTCAACCTTTACATCTAACTATCTCAGAATCATTTTAATACTACAAGAGTGTACATCGCAAAACGATATTACAATTTAACATTAACACATTATTCGGAATCTTAAACATGGTTCACATAATAATAACTCAGCCAAAGTGTATAAATCTTCAAGTATCACATCTGATTCATGTCTTTCAAGTAGCACATAACTTTTCCTTGAATCTTTAACCTGCAAAAGTGGTTATTTGCAAGGTTGAGCTAGACAGCCCAGCAAAATCTAACAGTTTTCATGCATCACATAGCACATAATAACATGCTCAACATACATCTCATAAACATTGGACTAGCATAACATACTGCAGTTCATATAACAAGTATAAAGATTGAGTTCCTTACTCAATCAACATTCATTATTCAATCAACGTAGTTATAAATTGACTTTAACGATTCATACTTTCAATATATATAGAACACATCATGCTCTTTGCAATAAAGATTTAAAATAGTTCATCATCAAGCTCACATAGCAAATAGGAACTGAAAAACTTGCCTTGATTGTTGTTTACCAATAACAGTTTAACAGCTTACAGATATCTATACTTCACGTACCCTACACAATTATATAATCATGCACACCAACTATTAGTCACATAGCAATGCATAGTAGTTGTAATGTAAACTTTACTCTATGTAACGCCCCAAAATCTTGTCTATTTTTACACCCGGATTCCGTGCATCACGAGTGCATCATCTTCCAAACATACATCATTATATAGTAAAATATAACAGCATACATTCTCAAATCCTAGGTTCTAAAACCTTATAACCTTTTTCATTACCAATAATAATAGATACATTATTCATTTCATCTTACAAAAGTGACTTTTATCCGCCACCAAGGATACATAACAGTTCATTAAACTAATCTATAGTTCAATTAAACTATTATACATTACAAGTCTTCACTTAATCTTCATGCACATTCACATACTGAATGGAATTTATTCTGGATACCGATCAGCTTGATCTTTACGGGATCCTTAAGTTCCTTCTAACCTCGTACGCTGAAAATGATTTTCATTTAAAGCAAGTGTGAGCATTCAATTGCCCAGCAAGTCATAGCAGCTGAATAAATAACTTCAAGAATTTAGAAATTCTTTTAAGACTTCAATAACCGAACAAAGGTAACGAAGCATCTTGAATAATAGGAATAATTCTGTTTTCTATCAATTTAAAACATTTTTATATTCTTTTTAAAATTCTTCATTCTTTTACCTTTTTCATACACATCATGTCTGGCTAGAATCATTAGCACAAACTTAACAATAACGGTAAATGTATAAACAGAACATACTTGTATTGAACAGCTCAATCATAGAATGGTTTATCTCAAATAAACACCAAAGTGTTCAAATTATGGCACAAGGCCTCATACATACTACCACCTTGTACAAATATCGAACATTTGCACCTAGACAAGACTTCTCAAGTTCAACATCTGAGAAGTTTAAGAAACTACCATTCATATAATATGAATGAAGTTAGGAAACTTTCCTTATGCACAGCTACAACTTAGAGTTTACGCTGAACTGTGTTAAACTGCTCATTCCAATTCCTATATAGCACATAAGGAAATAACACACACTAATTAGTAATATACTTTTGACTTATGCATTGGTTTACTTAATTTTACTTCTCAGGATTCGCGTTCTTGCAATCTAAGTTTATGCAACAACTTTCTTTACCGCTTTATGGCTTCATGACATACGGAGATGTCTTACTCATACGATCATTATATTTGATGATTTGAATTCTTATCTTCTTCTTATAACTCTTCTAGGACTCAGCACACATCGTGTCTTTGTTAGTAGTCCATATGGCACTCTGAGTGATTTCCCACAAACAACCAACAAAGAAGTTCCCGTTTCATCTACACTATCATCACAGTGAGTTAGATCGGTTGCCAGTTTCGTATATACCTTCGCTCTTTGAAGGAATTATTTAGCCCAGCTCCCATATGTCAATCATCAAAGATTAGGATTGTATCACAACCTAAACTTATCTTAACTTATCCGAACCATTAAATTATAATGTTCATTATGTTAATTTCTTATTCCTTATGGCTTATGGCAACTAAGTGCCATACATCAGGATTCATTCTTTATTCGACTCAAATTCGGCTTTCATTAATCTTATTACCGTTAAATATGGCTTTCTTGATAATTCATATCTTATTTAATACTTTCGTTATCTATTACATGAACCCCATGTTAAATACTCTTTCTTAATGTCGAAGCCATACGGTTCGCTGTACGCTAAGACCAATCGTTCTTCGCAGCAGCGTTGAGTTCGCAGCGTCTATATACTTTGCACTTATCTCTTATTACCACAACATAACATCGAAATGTTATTCACCACACTCATCACTCAACGTCTAAGGAATCACAACTATAGCAA
Source organism: Panax notoginseng (assembly GCA_016801055.1). Lineage (NCBI taxonomy): Eukaryota > Viridiplantae > Streptophyta > Magnoliopsida > Apiales > Araliaceae > Panax > Panax notoginseng. The sequence continues at coordinate 147,384,516 of CM029020.1, forward strand.
TCCCCCATGTTCGTTTATCGCGACTATGGTCCCTGAATATCAGTTTCGTAACCCGCGTTTACATTCTTTGTCTTTTAATCTTGTTTAATCTTTCCGTTCAACCTTTACTAAAGGTTTACTTCACTTGTTCAAGTGTTACATTGCATGAACTACACGTTCATTAACTTTTGTTACACTTCCCCCAGGTTTTGAGCAGTTAAAAGCTCATTACTGGGCTTTGCTATGCACCGGCGCTACAGCGCCACCCTCATTTCTATCTCTCGTGTCGCGGCGCGAGTCTGCAGTAGCTGGCTCTCTGGCCTGGGCTGCGGTGCCACCTTATAAAGCATGGCTGGCGCTGCGGTGCCAAGCCCTAATCTTTGAAATTTTTTCTAAGTGTTAACTTTATTTTGAGACGCTTACTTCCCAATCTCATAACTTCTTCATTATAACTCGGAACGAGGTTGTTCCAAAGCCATTATCCTCCTTATCTTATGTACTTCAATCCCTCTTGGACAGAACTTTGTTCTGAATCAGTTAACATGCCATTCGAATTGCTTAATCTTCGTCCTTTGTTCATTTTTACGTTATTACCGTTCTTCGTTCGTTCGTCCGTAATTCGGTCATCCGAACTCAAAACTCATTCGTTCTTGAGTCCATAACTCATGTTTTCTACGTTCTCTTACTTTCTTATGAAACAATACACATTCGGGTTCATTTATATACTTTATATTTCTCGTTCGTCTTTTACAAAATTTTTACCATAACTTCGTTATAGCTTAGTTCAATCCATTCTTCATGAACGTTTCTACCGTTCCTAACAAAGCAATAAGCATCTAACTTCGTTATTCGTGTTCTTCATTCGTTCTTCATTATTAATCGATATTTTGATTACGATTTCACTTTTTCTTGGAATTCGATGTTATAAAACATCATTCCCTACTTATTTCACCTAATCGTTCATATGATTCATTTGGATCGCTCAAATTCATTACGAATCTTATACTTCCTTAAGAAATTTTTAACATAAACTTCAAATTCTTATTTGCTTCATTTTCTCACGATTTCAACCATATGAAATCATTCCTAACATCCTTTACTCTTATTCTCAATAAGTTATATTTTTAACATATAAAACATAAAAGAAAAACTATATAGAAGTTAGGTTTTTAATACCCTTCTTGTTTAATCTCCTTCCATCTGACAAAGTTGTTTCATGAGCAAGCTTTTCCTCCTCCTCTTCCCTCCCATCCGTACTCTCTCTCTCTCTCTCTCTCTCTCTCTCAAGTTTTGGAGTATTTTAAAAATTTCAAACAAATGAAATCTAGCTTCCTTTTTATAGATTTTCAAAGCTAGGGGCAAAATAGTCATTTTGTCCCTAAATCTACTATTCACAGCTCCTCAACTAACCTCCTTACTATTCACGAAACTTCCCTTAGAAGTTTTGTGGTTCTGACTTTCGGGTTTCGTCCGACAGTTTTAAAAACTACGAATCTCGGAATTCAAATATTGTTTAATATTTTGTCTTTCCTTTACCGATTAATTTTTACGTATTCTTCGGATCTCCGAAAAAGTAAAAAATACTTTTTGATGTTGAGCGTTTTCCTTCACATTTTCCCCTAACGTATTTAAACGAATGAAAAGTACGTAACAATACTTTTTGTCGTTTTTATTTCGTCTGATTTTTGCACTTTTTTTGAGAAAAACTTTTATCGGTTTACTTACCTTTTCACGATATATTATCGTCAAATCTTTCAACGGAATGTCATTTCGACGTACCGAACTCTCAGAAAGGCTTAGATTATTCAAACCCTAACCCTTAGGTTTCGTCGGGTGAATAGTGTCTATTTCGTCTTTTTTCCCAAAAATATTTTTGTTCCCGAAAAAATTTTATTTTCGTCTTGAAAATTCTTACTCACTTAGACTAGCTCGTAGCCAGAATACTCCCGATTTATAATCATCCTTGGCTCTAGAACGATTAATAAACACATAGCACATAATATTATTAATAAAAATTTATTTTATTACTAACTAATTCTTTAAACTTAAATTCTGGACAATCCGAATTTTCGGATTGTCACATCCTTCCCCCCTTATAAAAATTCCGTCCTCGGAATTTCTTAAAACCACACACATACCCGGGTCATCACATTCACCCCTTCTTCACAGAATTTCGTCCTCAAAATTTTAGCATACCATTCTTCTCAACTTCTCTTCAAAGAAGTTTTTATCTTTCAAACATTCTTTCACCTTCATAACTTATCAAGAATTATGAAGTAGAATGAACAACGAGAAACATAAGAATTCCTTTAAAACATTTCATACTTTTGCTGAAGGGGTCAAATTGACCATGAACTCTTACTTAGTTTAACAGCATGACGCCGTAACCTTTCTTCCACGGTCAGTTTACAATCACCAAGAAGGTAACTACCGCTTTTATACGTAGGCGATCAACCCATTGTATAACCCCATTTCGGGCTGTGTTCACCTCAAACTTAATCATTAGATTCCGCACCAAAATAATTTGATTTTGCACAAGTTCTCAAAGAAAGCTCGATTTTCTTATAACATGACATACCATTTGTCTAGCCAAATCAAATAGCTTAGACCATACCAATAACTAGGACATCAACTTGAAACATCCGTCTAGTCACATCAAATGACATCGACTAATTCTTTAAATTCTTTTAATCATAAATTTAAAACATTTTATGACATCATAATACCGTACTTTTCACAGTACGTTGAGGACTTCATCATTATACATCATACCATAGCGGGTTGTTGATGTTAAGATCACATCCAACACTAAGTTTAATTGCATTAATAACTCCATATTTTTGCCATCGTTGCATCAAATGCACAAATGATATAAAATTTATTTTGATATTTTAAATCAATTTCTGTCTAGCTGAAACAATTAGCATAGACATGCAAAGAATAGCTCTTTTAAAATCCGTTGGTTCCAAAAGTTGAACTAATTCTTTCTTTTTTTCAAAACTCACATATAAGCACGATTTCAATAAAGTTCAAAATCTAGCACAGCTAGATGACTTGGAATATCCTATTTTTCCATCTTCTTTTATTGTCTTACTTGCGACAATACTTAATCTTCTCTAGCACCTTCAATGCTAAGTCTACTGAAAATACTTACTTTCAGTCTAAATATTCCTATACCTTAGTATAGTCCATCAACATACCACACTTTATGTGTTTAGGAACTTTCCACAACTATATGTGTTTAAGAACTTATCTTCGCAATATGTAATCCATGAACAAATCAAGGACTATCCATATGCTCAAGGCCCAAAAACATAGCATATAACTATGAGTCACAAACATTTCATAAGTATGAGTTTCAAGAACTCACACCTATCTTAACATTCTCTACCTATCAAGCATATACATGAGAAAAGATTCACCTTTTCACCATATACATACTGATAGCGCTACACCCTTTTTCCAATGATTATCACTGCAATAAGCTAAGCAGTTGTTACACCAAAGCACAAACCTCTGCCCATAACAAAGGTTCATACAACTCAGCTATCACATGAGTCCTCAATTAAAATTTACAAATTCTAAGTTTCTCTTTACTTAATATGAATTGTCTTTAATTCGTATACTATCTTTCACCACTCAATCTGAGTTCTTCTTTTCCGTACTACTTCATAGTACCGTTTATGTATAGCATTAGCTATAAATCATCCATCGTTTAACAGATCATCTATTATTACGATTCACTATGATGACATGATGATCTTCTTATCCTTCTCTCTACAATTATAGTCTTAGATACTCATACCTAAGATTTATAACCTATCAACTCTGATACCAACTTAAAACGCCCCGAAATCCGATTTATCTTCACACCCGAATTCCTTGCATCACGAGTACATCATCTTCCAAACATACATCATTATATAGTGAAATATAACATCAAACATTCTCAAATCCCAGGTTCTAAAACCTTATAACCTCTTTCATTACTAATAATGATAAATACGTTATTCATTTCATCTTACAAGAGTGACTTTTATCCACCACCAAGGATACATAACAGTTCATTAAACTAATCTATAGTTCAATTAAACTATTCTACATTACAAGTCTTCGCCTGATCTTCACGCACATTCACGTACTGAATGTCATTTCTTCTAGATACCGATCAGCTTGATCTTTACGTGATCCTTAAGTTCTTTCTAACCTCGTACGCAGAAGATGTTTTTCATTTAAAGTAAGTGTGAGCATTCAATTGCCCGGTAATTCATAACAGTTGAATTGTGACGGCCCCGAATCTGAGGTTCCGAATCACCGCGGATCCGGTTCGATCATTCTATCACTATTACTATATTTGCAGAAGATATAAACATAAATTGTTTATACATTAAACTTACACACTTTTCCCCAAGGTCGAGTAACCTTAACTTAATACACAATTCATAACTTTTCTAACACATAACCTTAAAATATAGCACTTATACAATTTAGCTGCACACATATCCTAACGCTGGAACTGTCTTTAACCTTTCCTTGCATCCGACGCGTTCGTCTTAATCTGTAATATTTTATCATGATATAGCAAGGGTGAGCATAAGGATTGCCCAACAAGTTTTAGTTCAATAATATAACGATATATCATGATTGAAAGAGTATGAACAATAAGCTGGCTATAATTCAGCAACATAATTGAGAACTAGCAGGAATAAACTTCTGACTGAACAAGTATTAAACATGAACAAAAATATCTGGACCAACTGGTAATGAAGGTGATCAGCCTTTCATACCTGACTTAAACATGCAATATGTATAGAGTACAATTCATGCCAACCAGCAATGATTAACCATAAGCTTATCCGAATGAAACACTCTTAGAAGAGTTAAGTAAAAACAAACTTTCCTGAACCGTTGATTACCGCTACGCAATCTATATCGCTTTATCCGAAGACCTAATATTAGTAATATAGATCTCCAATATTAGAATAATATCATCACAATATAATACTATTATATATATATATATATATATATATATATATATATATACACACACAAAATAACCTAAACACATAACATATAACCCTATCAGTCTATAACACACATAAGACTCAGTATCAAGTCAAACTATTGCAGTCTGAGTTGAACCCGAAACAAAATTGACATCCCGACGGTCTAGTCAGAATTTTATCGAGTCTAAGTTCAATTAAACTCTGCCTAACACTTAACAATTATCTCAGATAATTTTAATATCTGTCAAAATATGTTTCTAAGTCTCATACTAATTTTTAAATAATTATTACTATTTATCGTGAATTTTCAATCATTAAAACCATATTTATAAATACCACAATATTTTTTTATCATTAATATTTATTTATAATCAAATATTAATGAAACTCATCACATAATATCATAATATATTTATAATATATCAAAGTATTTTGAATATCTTACAATCATATTTATATGATATTTAAGCACTTAAATCCATTATCCGATAATTACTTTTAATATTAAAATATTAATATTTTCATGACAAAATATCAAAAGTTATATTTTATAACTTAAAATATTTTTATAATACTTAAATCATTTTTATATGGTTTATAAATCATTTATTCTATTTTTCCTTAATTTATTTAATACATTTATTAAATAAACTAATTATCATTAACATTAATTAATTAATGAATTTCATCACAAAATATTAAAAGTCATTTGAAATAACTTAAAATATTTTCTTTTACCATAATATTATTTTTCATGATTTTTCATGAATTAAAAATTATTTTTAATTAATTTATTTTATATTATAATTAAATAAATTAAATACCATTTATATTCCAAAAATATTAAATATTTATGAAATATGCTCAAAATAATTAAAAACTATTTTTCAGGCTTTAAAATAATTTTTCAGAATTTATTTTGTATTTTTAATAATTAAAATCTATTTATTTCGATTTATTAACTAATTTCCGGAAAATAGAAAATAAAACTGTCAGTAAAGGGTCCTATAGCGACAGACCCGTCGCTATAGGTGTTCTTGGTGTTCTTGGGCCAAGCCCAGATCTTCAAAGTCTACTACCAGGGTACCACGTTTGACTGTAATTAGATCTAAGTTCGTGATGATATTTGGGCTTGTAAATGTGCTATTGTTGTAGTATACTTGCAATACTACAACTACATACTAAGTTCATGATCATTCTACAACATATTAGCTAGATCTGGGCTCTAGAAATTATTGTCAGAAGCTGTTCTTCGTTTCTGGGTTTTCCATAAATGAAGAACAGTCCAAGTGACTACTTTTAAATCCTAGTAACTTTCAGTCTAGGACTTGTTTGTGTGATCTAATGGTTTGATCATGTAGAAGAGATGTCAGACTATATGTCTATAACAACATATCATCATATAAACATCACACCAAACATATCAACGCTGGTCAAAGTAGGGGTCAGGACACGGTTCTTGAAGATTCTGGGTTACCAAGAATCTCCTTCCGGGGAGTTGATCAATGGTGGTTTGACCATGATTATCTACTATTCTGTTCAAGATATGGGTGGTCTAAAGCCTTTAGCATGAAGTCTTCATGTCAGGCTACAACAACAACACAATAACTTGGCGAAAACATGAACATACTGTAAGATCAAGACCCTGCAAAAACGCTGTCAGATAAGATCTTGGTTTCTGGGTTACCCAGAAACCATACTTCGTGAACGGTCAATGGGTTTTGACCAACAATAACTCTCGATCCAAGCATACACTGACCCTGATTCGAGTTTCAGAACAAAGACCAACTAACATACTACACATATAAATTCTTAAAACACATAAACAATTAACAAGAAAGGATCTAGAGGCCCTGACATTAGGCTGTCAGGCCTTATTTTCAAATTTTTCCAAATTTCTTAAAATGTTAGATCCGAGCACTTTGATGTTATGGATCTGTCACTAAATAACATCATAATACACAACATTAAACAACAACACATATCATCTAATATAAAATCTAAAGATTTCAAAATTTGAAGGTTTATACCTCTTTAGACTTTGATTCTTGGGTCTAATCTTGATGATCTGATCTTGCTAAGCTATGAACTGATTTTGGCTCATCTTACCTCACTCTCTCACTTCATATTTCCGAAATATAGAGAGAGAATGTCTTTGGGAGAAAATGAAATTAAAGTGGTCATTTCTCTCTCTTGAATCTCTTATAAATGGCATGATTCAATGTATATATTGTTGCTAGGTGGCAATTTTGGCTGATCTTGGGTAGATATAATGCACATGACATATCAATTTGGTTACCAACTCAATATCATAACTAGATTTACAAGCCACCTATTAAAGAATTGCTAAAGGGCAAAATAGTCTTTTTCCTATCAAATTTAATTCTAGAATGGTCTTTTGATACAAACCCTTAGGGTTTAGGGTTTGAGCCATTTAGGGTTTAGGGTTTGAAACCTTAACTTTGCAATTTAATTTCTAAGATCTCCGAATTTCGGTTTTCAAAATAGAAAATTAATATTTCTAAATTATAATTATAATTTTCTAATTTTATTAAAATTTCATAATCATAATTTAAATCTTGCTAATTAGGATTAGTATTTCCTAATTAAAATCGCTAATTATGTAATTAGGGTCAAAATCACGGATTAGGGTTTACAAACCACTAATTAGGGTTTCTAATAGAAAAATAATTTTCCTAAATTAGAAATTAGATTTCGTAATTAGATTAATGTTTTTTAATTACTAATAACTTAAAAATTAGGATTAATATTTCCTAATTAACAATAAAACTATTTAACTAACAATTAGGTTTTCCCTAATTATAAATTAGGATTCCCGGAATCGAAATTAGGGTTTCCAAAACCGATTTTAGGGTTTCTTGTAATTCGCTAGAGTTTTCTAACCGAACGTTGACGTTCTTAATATATACCTAGGGTTTGTTACAGATATCGATTATCTGGTTAACCCTTGACCCTCACAACATATTGTACACGTATACCCAAAACATATTCACGTATTACTTAATCCTGAATAATTCACCTAAATTATTCACAAAATTTTTTAAATCCTCAAAATTCCATCTTAAAAATATCAAAGGCATACAATTATTTTCTATCTAGGTTCTAATTTTGAACCCTAAAATTAATTTATAAAAATTTTAAAAATATTCAAAATTCTCGGGTTGTCTCATGAATAAACAACTTCAAGAATTTAGACATTCTTTTAAGACTTCAATAACCGAACAAAGGTTACAAAGCAGCTTGAATAATAGGAATAATTTTGATTTCTATCATTTTAAAACATTATTCACATTTACTTTGAAATACTTCATTCTTGTACCTTTTTCACACACATCCTATCTGGCTAGAATTATTAGCACAGACTTAACAATAACGATTCATGTATAAACAGAACATACTTGTATTGAATAACTCAATCACATAATAATTCATCTTAAATAAACACCGAAGTGTTCAAATTGTGGCACAAGGCCTCATACATACTACCACCTTGTACAAATATCGCACATTTGCACCTAGACAAGACTTCTCAAGTTCAACATCTGAGAAGTTTAAGAAACTAGTATTCATATGATATGAATGAAGTTAGGAAACTTGCCTTACGCATAACTACATCTTAGAGTTTACGCTGAACTGCTCGTTCTAATTCCTATATAGCACATAAGGAAATAACACACACCAATTAGTCATATACTTTTGACGTATGTATTGGTTTACTTAACTTTACTTCATAGGGTTCGCAATCTTGCAATCTAAGTTTATGTGATAACTTTCTTTACCGCTTTACGGCTTCATAACATACGGAGATGTCTTACTCATACGATCATTATCTTTGATGATTTGCATTTTTATCTTCTTCTTATAACTCTTCTATGACTCAGCAAACATCGTGTCTTTGCTAGTAGTCCATATGGTACTCTGAGTGGTTTCCCACAAATAACCAACAAACAAGTTCCCGTCTCATCTACACTATCATCACAGTGAGTTAGATCGGTTGTCAGTTTCGTATATACCTTCGCTCTTTAAAGGAATTGTTTAGCCCAGCTCCCATGTGTCAACCATCAAAGATTACGATTGTACCACAACCTAAACTTAACTTATCTGAACCATTAAATTATAATGTCCGTTATGTTAATTTCTTATTCCTTATGGCTTATGGCAACTAAGTGCCATACCTTAGGATTCATTCTTTATCTGACTCACATTTGGCTTTCATTAATCTTATTACCGTTCATTACGACTTTCTCGATAATTTATATCTTATTTAATACTTTCCTTATCTACTACATGAACCCCATGTTCATTACTCTTTCTTAATGTCGAAGCCATACGGTTCGCTGTATGCTAAAACCGATCGTTCATCACAACAGCGTTCCGTTCACAGCGTCTATATGCTTTACACTTATCTCTCATTACCACAACATAACATCAAAATTTTATTCGCCACCCTCGTCACTCAACGTCTAAGAAATCACAACTATAGCAATCCATCACGTTCGTTTATCGCGACTACGATCCCCGGGTATCGGTTCCGTAACCCGCGTTTACATTCTTTGTCTTTTAATCTTGTTTAATCTTTACGTTCAACCTTTACTAGAGGTTTACTTCACTTGTTCAAGTGTTACATTATGTGAACTACACGTTCATTAACTTTTGTTACACTTCCCCTAGGTTTTGAGTAGTTAAAAGCTCATTACTAGGCTTTGCTACGCACCGGCGCTGTGGCGCCACCCTCCATGTTATCTCTCGTGTCGCGGCACGAGTCTCCAGTAGCTGGCTCTCCGGTCTGGCGCTGTGGTGCCACCTTACAAAGCATGGCTGGCGCTGCGGCTCCAAGCCCTAATCTTTGAAAATTTTTCCAAGTGTTAACTTTATTTTGAGACGCTTACTTCCCGTTCGTCTTTTACGAAATTTACACACTTTCTATTTCTCGTTCGTCTTTTACGAATTTTTTTCCATAACTTCATTATAGCTTATTTCAATCTGTTCTTCATGAACGTTTCTACATTTCCTAACCAAGCAATAAGCATCAAACTTATGTGCGATGGTTTTAAACTTGTCCATCAACAACAATTATACTACGATGGTTTTAAATTTGTCCATCAATAACGTTCTTCGTGTTCTTCGCATGTTCTTCGCGTTATTTTTTCGTTCTTCATTTTTAATCGATATTTTGATTACGATTTCACTTTTTCTTGGAATTCGATGTTATAAAACATCATTCCTTACTTATTTCACCTAATCGTTCATATGATTCATTCGGATCACTCAAATTCATTACGAATCTTATACTTCCTTAAGAAATTTTTAACATAAACTTCAAATTCTTATTTTCTTCATTTTCTTACGATTTCAACCATATGAAATCATTCCTAACATCCTCTACTCTTATTCTCAATAAGTTATGTTTTTAACATATAAAACTTAAAGATAAACTATATAGAAGTTAGGTTTTCGATACCTTTCTTCTTTAATCTCCTTCTGTCGGACAAAGTTTGTTCACGAGCAAGCTTTTCCTCCTCCTCTTCCCTCCCATCCGAACTCTCTCTATCTCTTAAGTGTTGGAGGATTTTCAAAATTTCAAACAAATGAAATCTAGCTTCCTTTTTATAGATTTTCAATACTAGGGGCAAAATAGTCATTTTGCCCATAAATCTACTATTCACACCTCCTCAACTAACCTCCTTACTATTCATAAAACTTCCCTCGGAAGTTTCGTGGTTCCGTCCGACAGTTTTAAAAACTGCGATTCTCGAAATCCAAATATTTTTGGATATTTCGTCTTTCCTTTACCGATTAACTTTTACGTATTCTTTGGATCTCCAAAAAACTTAAACACTTTTTGATGTTAAGCGTTTTCCTTCACGTTTTCCCCTAACGTAGTTAATCAAATGAAAAGTACATAACAATACTTTTCGTCATTTTTATTTCGTCCGATTTCTACACGTTTTTCGTAAAAAAAATTTATCGACTTGATATATTATCATCAAATCTTTCGACGGAATGTCATTTCGACATACCGAACTTTTGAAATGGCTTAGGTTATTCAAACCCTAACCCTTAGGTTTCGTCGGGTGAATAGTGCCTATTTTGTCTTATTCCCCGAAAATATTTTTTTCTCGGAAAATTTTTATTTTCATCTTGAAAATTCTTACTCGCTCAGACTAGCTCGTAACCAAAATACTCTCGACTTATAATCATCATAGGTTCTAGAACGATTAATAAACACATAGCAAAAAATATTATTAATAAAAATTCATTTTATTAATAACTAATTCTTTAAACTTAAATTCTGGACAATCCGAATTTTCGGGTTGTCACACTCTATACCTCATAACCCTTCCTATTATCGATACACAATGTTTAATTTGATTGTGTTAACTTTCGACTTACATCTCCCTATATTTCATACTCGAAGTTCATTCAAGTGTTCAAGTCTTGCTAGGAATCATTATTGGTTTTATATTAACCCCATTTCATAGCTTATAATATTCATTTAATTTGACTTAAAACACTTTTTACGTTCATTAACACTTGTCACGGCGTTTCGATGTTCATTCGTCACACGCCCGATTCGTCTCTCTTGTCTGTGCTTAGTATGCTTGTGGAACTTCTCTAATACATCATTTATTAATGTTAAGCATTATTATATTTACTAATATTCACGTTTTATAACTTAGAACAACATCTTTTATCGTCGGGAGCACTACACTTGCATACGTGCATGTTCGACGCCCTCCGATTGCCTCCTAATACATATTAGTCCCACAAATGACAATTTTGACCCACGTTCCCGACCTCAAATTGAAAACCTTAAAGAACGAAAGTTGTAGGCCTACTCGTCCTCGTTTCGGATCATCTTGAATAACCTCAATCGGAGTCCGTACGAAAATGTTATGGCCGTTTTACTACATGAGGTCAAAACTGTCCGGCCGTGTCTACTATTCCGGCGATGTAGCGCCCCAAATAGCCTGGGGGCCGCGCTGCAGCGCCCCTTAGCAGTAGTTACACATTTTTTTTTCGAGTTTTATAATTCTTACGAATTTTTGACCCTTTCTCCTTCCAACCTTCATAACTTGAGTTATACACACCCAAATCAGTCCGTTTTTGACTTTATGGATTCGTAATTCATAGAACTACAATATACTAGAATTATAATAATTTACAGAAACACTAACAAACCTAAATCTTCACCCAAAACTCATGTTCATATTAGTTTTACATGTTTTAACATATTTAGCGTAATCATTCACCACGGATTCGATTCTTAACCAAATCAATCCGTTTAAACTTCGTTGTTTTCGTTTTTCAACATACTAACAACATCTATTATCAATTTCAAATTATATACATGTTCTAACCATCAATTTAAGCCTTAAAATTGACCAAAATACATATACTAAGCAATAAACTAAATTTCTTCGTCTAACACTTGTTTCCATGAATTTGATTACATGAAAACCTGTTATAGATTGCATATAACAAATTATACATACTAATTAACATATATGATCAATCTCTTCACAATCTAACCATAGAAATCCAATTTTTCAAAGAAACTCAAGAAGTATAATACTAAAAACTCAAAGCTAAATTATTACCTTTGATTAGCTATAAAATTTTTGAACAATCATCTTGTTTCTTCCTTCCATAATTCTCACAAATTTCTTCTCTCAATTTACAGAGAACTTCTTCTCTTTCTCTCTTTATCTCTTTCTCTCATCTTCTCCTGTTCTTTGTTCTTTCTTAGGTTTAAGCCAACACTTAACGTAAAACTAAAATAGACGCTAACGTAAAAATAAAACTGACGTATAAAAATAAGGCTACTAAATACATATCAATTATTTTTATTTTAAATTTAAAAGTCATAAGACCTTGTTTGGCAAAATAAATTAAAAGAATTACTTAATCATTCCTTAAGCCTTGTTTGGCAAAACAAGATTAAAATATGAATTTTAAAAGCTCTAAGGCTTTATTTGGTAAAACCAAATTAAAACTCTTTTAAATTATTTTCATAAGTCATTTATAATATAGTTTATTATCACACTTTATGTAAATAAATTCTCATTTTCAAATTAAATTAAATCTAATAAAAAATTATTAAATCAATTTACCACATAAACCTATACAATAAAATTATAATTTTCATTATAATTATAATTTTATTTAATAAATTAACATATCACTTTAATTACAAAATCAAATTAAAATAACACTATAATAATTCATTTAATCATAATATAGTTTCAACTTAATTTAAATTACCCAATATTTATAGGGTTAATTTCCCTTGCCACCAAATTCCTTATCGTGACTAATTTCTTTTATTTCCTTTAATAGTTTTATCAACTATTAAATCTCATAAAAAATAATTTCTTCACACCAAAACACATAATTCAAAATATATACACCTCATAATAAGAATTTTAATTATTAAATTCTTATTTTAATAATTTATGAAAATTCGGGTTGTCACATCCTTCCTCCCTTATAAGGATTTTGTCTTCAGAATCAACGAAACCCTACCTTACTCAGGTTTTCATCAATTTGCATAATTCTCTTTAAAAAAAACTTTAAAATTTTATCGTTGAATAACTTCAACACATTACCTTAATATAGGTTTTATATTTCCTACTACATTCATTTTTTCAACAAATTCTAGGTTTTATTTCATAACTTTTGATGTACTTGCGAATTATTGACCCTTTCTCCTTCCAACCTTCATAACGTGAGTTATACACACCCAAATCAGTCCGTTTTCGACTCTATGGATTCGTAATTCATAAAACTACAATATAATAGAATTATAACAATTTACAGAAATACTAATAAACCTAAATCTTCACCCAAAACTCATGTTCATATTAGTTTTACATGTTTTAACATATTTAGCGTAATCATTCACCACGGATTCGATTCCTAACCAAATCAATCTGTTTAAACTTCGTTGTTTTTGTTTTTCAACATACTAACACCATTTATTATCAATTTCAAATTATATACATGTTTTAACCATCAATTAAAGCCTTAAAATAGACCAAAATGCATATAATAAGCAATAAACCAAATTTCTTCTTCTAACACTTGTTTCCACGAAATTGATTCCATGAAAACCTATTATAGATTACATATTACAAATTATACATACTAACTAACATATATAATCAATCTCTTAACAATTTAACCATAAAAATCCAATTTTTCAAAGAAACTCAAGAAGTATAATACTAAAAACTTAAAGCTAAATTATTACCTTTGATTAACTATATAATTTTTGAACAATCATCTTGTTTCTTCTTTTCATAATTCTCACAAATTTTTTCTCTCAATTTACAGAGACTTTCTTCTTTTTCTCTCTCAATTTCTCTCTTTCTCTCTTCTTCTCCTCTTCTCTGTTCTTTCTTCCTTTTGTTCTTTCTTAGGCTTAAGCCAACACTTAACGTAAAACTAAAACAAATGCTAAAGTAAAAATAAAACTGATGTATAAGAATGAAGCTACTAAATACATATCAGTTATTTTTATTTTAACTTTAAATGTCATAGGGGCTTGTTTGGCAAAACCAATTAAAATAATGACTTAATCATTCTTTAAGCCTTGTTTGGCAAGACAAGATTAAAATAAGAATTTCAAAAGCTCTAAGGCTTCGTTTGGTAAAACCAAATTAAAGCTCTTTTAATTTATTTTCATAAGTCATTTATAATATAGTTTATTATCACACTTTATTTAAATAAATTCTCATTATCAAATTAAATTAAATCTAATAACAATTTATTAAATCAATTTACCACATAAACCTATACAATAAAAGTATAATTTTCATTATAATTATAATTTTATTTAATAAATTAACACATCACTTTAATTACAAAATCAAATTAAAATAACATTATAATAATTTATTTAATCATAATATTGTTTCAACTTAATTTAAATTACCCAATATTTATAAGGTTAATTTTCTTTGCCACCAAATTCCTTATCGTGACTAATTTCTTTTATTTTCTTTAATAGTTTAATCAGCTATTAAGTTTCAGAAAAATTAATTTCTTCACACCAAAACATATAATTCAAAATATATACACCTCATAATAAAAATTTTAATTATTAAATTCTTATTTTAATAATTTATGAAAATTCAGGATGTCACACATATAATAAAATGCTATATCAGATTGTTAACATATATGTGATGATTTTATGTGGTGATTTGACAAGTTGTATAAGCGCTAAAATTTGATGTTCATGAGAGGGGTAATGTTGTTTAAAACTTAAGATTTGGGATTTCAGATTTGTAATATGACATTGATTGTGAGGTCCCCAGATCCGGGTCCCAAATCACCACGGATATGGTACAATCAAATTTTATTACAATTGCAAAAGATATAAACATAAATTATTTATACAATAAACATTACACACTATTTCCAAGGTCGAGAACCTTCACATAATACCTGAATCAATATCCTATCTAACATATAATATTATTATCATACAATACTGTTACATTTCTAGCTGCACATATTATCCCAAGCTGGACTTGGCTTTTTCTTTTCCTGTATCTGACGTATTCATTTTAATCTGCAATGTTAATCATGATGTAGCAAGGGTGAGCAACAAGTTTGTCCATCAAGTTTAAGTTTAATAAATTAAAGATATATTGTGATAGAAAGAATTGAACAATAAGCTGGCTAAAGTTCTACAATATAATTGTGAACTAGCATAAACAAATTTGTATAGCTAAACGAACATGGAACATGAATAATTATATCTGGACCAAATGGTAATGAAGTTGATCAGCCTTTTATACCTGATGAATACATGCAATATGCATAGAGTGTGAAATCAATAATTCATCGACGTGATAATCAGCAATGATCAATCACAAGTAAAAAGAATAGTTCAAGTAAACTTGCTTCTTCGGTTGATTACTGTTACGCAATTTATGTAGCTTTCCTAAAGACATATTATAAATAATATTGATCTACCAAGTTAGAATAATATCATCACAGTATAATACTATTATATATAATCATAGAATAACGTAAACACATAATACATAACCCTATTAGCCCACACACTACTTAATACTCGGTATCAAGTCAAACTATTTCAGTCTGAGTTGAAATCAACACAATTTCGTCATCCCGACGACCTAGTCGGACAATTCTCGAGCCTAATATCGCTAAGACTCAGTTTAAACTGGTTCACAAATATTTTAGATAATTTATTATCAGTCAAAATATTTTTTATAAGCTCGTAATAATTTTCAGATAATTATTACCATTTATCATGTTTTTTTAATCATTAATATCATATTTATATGAATTAAATACCACTTAATTCTATTATCATTAATATTTATTTAATATTAAATATTAATAAAAATCATAACATAATATTATAATATATTTATAATATTACAAAGTATTTTTTATACATTAAAATAATATTTATATGATTTTTAAACAGTTAAATCCATTATCCGATAATTGCTATTAATATTAAAATATTAATATTTTCATGACAAAATATCAAAAGTTATATTTTTATAACACTTCAATTATTTTTATTTGTTTTTTAAATCATTAATTCTATTTTTCTATAATTTATTTAATACCTTTATTAAATAAATTAATTATCATTAATATTAATTTATTAATGAAATTCATCACAAAATATCAAAAGTCATTAAAAATAACTTAAAATATTTTCTTATACCATAATATAATTTTTCAAGTATTAAAATCATTTTTAAGTAATTTATTTAATATTATAATTAAATAAATTAAATAAATTAAATACCATTAATATTTCAAAAATATTAAATATTAATAAAATATATTCAAAATAATTAAAAATCCATTTTTGGACTTTCAAATAATTTTTAGGAATTTAATATTAATTTTTAATAATTAAAAACTATACTTCTCTATTTATTAAATAAAATAATTGATTTTTTAATTAAACTGTCGCTAAAGGTGGCCTTAGGCGACAAAACCGTCGCTAAGTCTGTTCTTGGCCAAACCCAGACATTCATAGCCCATGTTCAGAGTACCTACTTTGACCAAGTCTAAGTCTTTGTTGATTATGTTTCTGGACAGTTTGATGTGTTAAACATGTAGTATCGATGTAATACTACAATAACAAACCAAATTTCAGGTCCATACAACAACACATCAATGAGATATTAGCCATTAAAAACCTTGTCAGAGGCTGTTCTTCATTTCTGGGTCATGGCGCCTACTTTGAGCGCTTAAATCTTTACTTTCTGGGCTTACTTTATATGATCTAATGGTTCTATCTTGTAGTCCTAATATCAAGGAACATTTATATATTATCAGATCATCATAACAATATCACAATCACAAGATTCAAGCAAGTCAAACCTTGTCAAAGAAAAAGGGCCTTGAAGAATCTGGGTTTTCCAGATTTGTTCTTCAGGCAGTTTGGTCAACCTACTTTGACCACAATTATTTTCGATCCTGATCATGATCTGGGTAATCTAAAGGAATGATTGTGTAGTCCTTATATCAAATTACAACATCAAAACAACAAATGGGTCAAAATAGCAAACACATGCAAGATCAGAGGCCTTGAAAGTGCCTGTCAGACTTTTCTAGGTAATCTAGGTTACCCAGATTCCAGTTTTCATGATCGGTCAACGTACTTTGACCGCTTATATCTGGAGATCTAGACATGGTATGGAGGTGATTCCACTTCCAGTCTACTCTCCTCATGACAAAGAACAAATCTATAACACTAAACACACATAACAACTAACACAGACAGATCTATGGGCCCTGACATATGCTTGTCAGACAACATTTTTCCCGTTTTCCAGATTTTTGAAAACTTTAAATTCGTGCATCTAGATGTTATGGATCTAGGATGTAACAACCCAGATCACTAAATAACATCCTAATACAAGACTTTAAACATCTAAACACAACATATAACATGAATCACATAGATTTTTAAGATTAGGGTTTATACCTCTATTATGCTTTGATCCTTGAATCTAACTTTGATGATTTGATATTGCAAAGCTAAGTAGTGATATTATCTTAACTTATCTTTCCTTTTCACTCTCAACCCCGAAAATATAGAGAGAGAATAGACTTGGATCAAATGAAAAGTAAAGTAAGCTTTTTCTTACTTTTAATCTCTTAGATTTTTAATCTCTTAGATTTTTAATCCATGGTCACACTTGATGCTAAGTGGCAAGGAAATCTGATATTTGTGAGATATAGGCACATGGGATAGAGCTAGGGTTGGTGAACAACTTACATTAGGGCAAGATCTATACTCCATCTTATAAAAAAAATATAAAAAGGGCATTTTAGTCTTTTAGCTAGCAAATTTAATGGCATAAATAACATTTGCTACAACCCTTAGGGTTTGACCCTTAGGGTTTCACACTAAGGTTTTACAAATCTAATTTCTAGGATTTCTTATTAGGCTAAAAATGGAAATTTAAGCTTTCTAAAAATGTAATTTAGGGTTTTCTAATTACATTAGGTCTTCTAATCACATTGAACTTGGAAATTAAGTTTAAAATTTACAAATTAACATAAAGCTTGCTAAATTAGCGATTAGGGTTCCTAATTTAGCAATTAGGATTTCCAATTAGAAATTAGGGTTTTTAATTACTATTAAGAGTTTCTAATAGTTAGGGTTTTCCCTAATTAAAATTATAATCATAAACACTTAAGCC
The DNA here is from genome assembly GCA_016801055.1 of Panax notoginseng. Lineage (NCBI taxonomy): Eukaryota > Viridiplantae > Streptophyta > Magnoliopsida > Apiales > Araliaceae > Panax > Panax notoginseng. The sequence goes on from CM029020.1 coordinate 147,403,240, forward strand.
TTTTAGATCCCAAATTATGGTTTTAATATTCCGAATTAGGGTTTCGGATTCTCGGAACTGAAATTAGGGTTTCTAGAGCCGGTATTAGGGTTTCTAATTAATCGTTAGAGTTTTCTAACTAAACGTCGATGTTCTTAATATAATATTAGGGTTTGCCACTGATTTAAGTTATCTGGTCAACCCTTGACCCTTAACCACAAACTGTACTCATATATGACCATATACACAGAACATATACACTTATACCCTTAATCCTTAATAATTCTCTAGAAAGATTTTTAAATCCACAAAATCCCTTCTAGAAAATATCAAATTCATTCACTTATTTTATGTCTAGGTCTATTATTTAACCTTAAATCAATCTTTTAAGTTTTTATAAATTGTCCAAATTCTCGGGTCGTCACATTGATGATAATGATCAGAACTTAAACTAAGTTAATAAGTTTAATGAAAGTGAGAATTAAACCTATAAGGTTGTCGTTAGTATAACTAATGGATCTTGTGATCCTAATGGTATATATAGGTGAACGTGAATCGTAATTATTTAGCTTACGAACAAGGAAAGTTCTTAAACCTTACTTCTACATTGTGCAAGTTTCCAAACCCTATTATTCTTACATTGAGCAAGTTCTTATTTCTTAACTTGTTATCATTATGCAAGTTTGCTAGCATTACTTTTATATTGAGTAAGATTATAGCCTTAGCTTATTTTGTTCAAGCAAGGTTTATGGTTGTATTCAAATGCTTATGTCAGTTAAAGCTTTTTATTTTTACTGAAGTAATATCTTAATGTATAAGATTTATTCATTTGAAATTATTGTTTTCCAATATTATTAAAATCTCATCTTGTGAAGATTATATTATTGTTGGTATCAAACTGCTGTAAGACTAGTAACTCTTTAATGATTCAATTAATCCTTAGTTGATGAACGTTTTGAACTCTAAATTTTCCTTGAAAATAATCCAAACCAAACATCCCCCTGAGTTGAGATGAACAACCCTATTATGGGGGATTATATTACGCGATAGCGTTAAGATGTCTGTGCACAAAATATTGTACAAAGGGCTGATCCCCATGAGTAAGAGAATGAAGGTCCATATAGTTTAAATGACTATTAAAGGTTTAAGTAGAGATACTTAATAACCTATGACGTAGTTCATAGTCTTGGGACCCTCAAATATACTTTTGATCTTGTTTTCTATTCTTGATTCAAAAGTCGAATTTCCTATTGAGCTTTCTGTTCTTGATTATCATTGACAGGAAAAGTTATGTTATTTAGTTGAGTTTATTCATTATGATTCATATATTGTTAGTATTATTTGTTATTCCAGTTAGCATTTGTTTTGCTCACTCTTGCATAAAACAAAAATTTGCAGCTAAAGTGGACAAATCTGACGAGCCGTCTACTAGCAAGGGGAAAGGTAAGATGAACAAGTGATGAAGACTTGTTTAATTTTATTTGACAAAAGTTTATGTAATAAGACTTAATTGTTATGTTTGATTTCCCCATATGATTATGTAATAGAGGTTAGAGAACTTGGGATTTGTTTGAGATTATGTAACCCTTTTATGAGGAGGATTATTATTTAAGTTATTTAAGTTTACATACTGTTATTATCCTTTATTGTTAGTAGTTAGATGTGATTGTTTTGGACAGTGAACACCAAATTCTGTGGGAATGAAGTACCTGGATTTGGAGGTGTCACAAGTTGGTATCAAAGCTTTAACTTATGAACCTTAGGTGGGGAAACCTTAGGAAGTAGCCTTATAGGAGATCGAAAACATAGTGGTGATAAACTTTTATCGAGTTCTAAAGAATGAATTAAAGAATTCATTAAAGATAAACAATAAAAGACTGTATGTTCTTATGTGTTAACAACCTATGTGCTCGCGAGTACTGAGGAGTACCGAGTATTATCGATTATTAACTAAAACTTAAAACTTTATTGTCAAGATGACTAATGTTGGAGGATCTAGCCAGGATGGGGAGGAGGAACCCCGAGTTCCTAGAGATGAGGAGCCTCGAGACATCCAGGTAGTCTCGGAGCGGCTAGTGCCGAGGGAACCATCCCCGTTAGTCACAGTTGCTGGTTAGGAGTATGAGCCCGAGTTTGAGCTATAGGAGTTACAAGATGAGGAAGACGAGGAGGATCCCAAAGAGTTTCCACCTAACTCTATTAGTGCTGAGATGTATGACGAGTTGTATGACTGTAATTTATAGAGTTACAAGATAGGGTCAGAGAGTTGGAAGAGCTTTCAGATATACGTCTAACCACTGTTGAGCAAAAGGATGATATGATTCAAGACCTTGATGAATGACTTGAAAGTGTGGATCAGACACTAGTTCAAATAGAGAATCACATAGAATAGTTATTGGTTAAAGTTGAGATGATGAAGGGTGACCTGAGAGAGGAGTCAGCTAAGCGCACGAGAGCTGAAGACACGTGGATGAAGGCGTCTTAGTGTGTAGACCGTGTTGTGGATGAGGTTCGGGCGAAGATGGCCAAGATTAATGAGATGGACTATGCTTTCCATTCAGCTGTTGACATGGCCCAGGACCGAGTCTTTTACTATCTAGTTCAGTTCGAGGACTTTCCATGACATATCTAAAACCCCGTACCGAATGGCTCCGGTGGAAATGAAGGAGTTGATGGTACCGTTGCAAGAGTTGTTTGACAAAAAGTATATCCAGTCGAGCATATCACCGTGAGGAGTGACAGCGTTATTTGTTAAGAAGAAGGAAGGATCAATGCGTCTTTGCATTGATTATAGAGAATTGAACAAGGTCACGATTAAAAATAAATATTCTTTACCAATGATCGATGACTTGTTTGATCAGCTAAAAGGAGTAAGCAAAAATAGATTTAAGAAGTGGATATAGATTTAAGAAGTGGATACCATCAGTTGAAAGTAAGTGTAGACACTCTAAATTTTACATTCCTGTTACTAACCATGCAGGAGGGCAAAATCATCTTTTGGTTTCCAGAGGCAACCTTGGAAGTTAAACCCCCAGTGATAACCCTAGAAGATTAAGACAAAATCTCGGTGTCAACCCCAGGGGATTAAGCCAAACCCCAGTGATAACCCCGTGAGATAAAACCAACCCCCGGTGATAACCCTGGGAGATCAAGTTAAACTCCGGTGACAACCCCGAGAGATCAAGCCAAACTCCGGTGACAACCCCAGTAAATAATAAACCACCATTAGAGACAACCTTGAGAAAAAATAGCTACCACTGCATCAAACCCGGAGACCAACCCTGAGGGGTAAAATAGTAATTTTCCAACTCAACATCAAATTAAGTCAAATCACTGCCATGAAGGTCGTGCAAGACCATAACACCAATCCCGAGTGAAAAACAGCACAAGACAGCTCAACAGATGATCTGCGAAGACTCGAAGATTTGGTCATGGACCCATCTTACCGGATTCGGAAAAAGTCAAATCCCATGTCATTGTGTAGCTCTCGGAAAGGGCTTTTCGGAAAGGTATATCACGCTTCCATCGGATTCCTGGATTGAAAGTTATGAAAGTTCGAGCCAACAGCATGTTGGTCTGAGTGCACGTACTTCGAGACAATGGGACCCACGGGGTTGGGCCCATCCGGGTCAGCCACAGGTTGACCCGCGGCTAATTTGGTCTATAAATAGAGCCCCTATCAGCAATTTTAAAAAAAGAAAAGAAAATAGAGAGAATTATGCCCATTTTAGCTCTTAACCACTCCAATAGTGTTCTAAACTTCAATATTTTTCTTTGTAAACACTTTTATACATATATATTACAATATATCAAGTTTTAACCGGTGGAAACTGAATTTTCAATCTTCAAAAGTAGCCTAAAGCCCTCCTCGCTACATACTATAAGATCGTTTCAGATCTGTAGCTTTTACTTGCTTATATATATATATATATATATATATATATATATATATATATATATATATATATATATATATCTGTGTGTGTGTGTGTGTTAACTGTTTAATGTGATTAAATATTAGTTTTAACTGTTCAATCAATGTAAAGTTGTAATCTTTAAATTTGTGGACTAGATTTATCTAAATCTAGTCATATCTAACTATGAATCGGCTCAAAAGTTGTAAAACTGGAATCGTTGAGTTAAAATGGCTAAGATTTATTTAAATCCAGTTTTCTTTCTAGTTTTGTAAATATTAAGCGACTACGCGACCCTATATATGTATCTAGAGGAAATGGGAAGCCTGACTACACGTATAAAAGGATTTAACTGATAAATCTTTTGTTTTGCGAAGGCAAGATTCTATTATGCAGTTTATTTTAATATTTGTTGTGCAAGCTTCTCAATAATATCCTGTGAGCCTATGAATCATGGGATATATGATTAAATCCATGGATCTAGATCTGATTCCCATGATGGACGTATTTGAGCTGTATAGATAGCTTGCAGCCTCTTGTAAATGTTACCACGTGCCTTAACGCGGGGATATAAATTTAAGGCCCTGACATAATCAAATTGTGGTTTGTGGTGCTCGGGTTAATTTGATGGCTTTCATGCCCATAAGGAGCCCGACACTTATATATATATATATTATCGAAGATTGTGACACCCCCAAATCCGGATACTTCATTTCCTCAAGATTTGGTGTTCGCTGTCCAAACATTTGCTTCTAATTACCCAAATTAAATAAAATTTACTCAATAAACCTCCCCATTAAAGGGTTACATAACTTAATCAAATAAATCACAGGTTGTCTAACCTTAACACAATCATCAAATGTAGAAAAATAATTGATTACATCACATAATTAAAACTTAAGTTTGAAAACGTAAATCATAACAAATTAACAAGTCTTCAACACTTTCTCATCTTGCCTTTTCATTTAATAGTGGTTGGCTCATCAACCTTCTCAACTTTAGCTACAATTAATGGTTATATATACGCAAGAGTGAGCAAAATAAATGCTCACTTGAAAGAACATAATAAATGGCAATGAATAAGCTTAATTGAATTGAATAAAAATTTCTAACATCGATAATCAAGAACTGAAATTACAATTCATCTGAGGTCACAAGACCATGAACTATTTTTCAGATTGTAGGTATTTCTACTTATACCTTTAACAATCGTTAGACTATACGGACCTTCCTTCTCGTACTTAGGGGGATCAGTCCTTCGTACGATGTATTGTGCACAAACATCTTAACGCTTCTGCGTAAATAATCCCCTACAATAGGGTTATTCATCTCAATTTTAACATACGAGTCCGCACCAAAGGAAGTTTGGTTTGGATAAGCTTCAAGGGTAATTTAGAATTCAACGCACATCAACTAAGGTTTAGTTGAATGAAAAGTTTAATAGCAATTCAAGGGTTCAATAACGACATAATACAGAATAGTTATGAACCATAAACGAATATCGTTATGCATCAAAGTCATGCTTTAGGAATAAAGTTCAAAGCATTGAAAGATGTAATAAACCTTGCTTGAGCAATAATAGAAGCTAAGGCTACATTTTTTTCTAATAAGGAATAATCAAATTAATAACTTCGCTCAATACAGAAGAGATAGGATTCAAGAACTTGCGTAATTTAAAAATAGGGTAGAACATAAACTTGCATAATTATAATCAAATTAGGATAGGAAGTTTGCTCAAATAAAGTTTAGGGTTACAGAACTTGCCTTGCGTGTAAGCTAAACAGTATAACTTGATTCTCAAATATCCTATACACATGTCATCGTAACATAATTAGTTACCACATGATCACGTTACATAATTAAATATCTATTTCATTTACAACCCTTAATCTTAGGTTTAACCACATGGTCAATCCACACTTCTAATTTTTATTAACATCAATCTCAATTTTTAATCAAAACAGTCTGTTTAAAATACATTATTTTCGTTTCTTCATGTATTTATACAATCAACAATTAATTTACACATAAAAATATGAATTGACCACTAAATTTAGTATTAAACAAGCCATATACATAAATATTTCACTCAATTTCACTATAAACACTATTTCTTCATATATATCATGTTTTCATATATTAACCTACTCTAAATCAAATACATATCATATAAAAATAGTTTATATACACAAATTAACATATGTAAGCCATATATTTAACAATTATCAAAGAATTCAAATTACAGAGAAATAAAAAAATATTCAATGAAGAACAATGAAAAGTGTAAATTGATAATTGAAAGTTAGATTACTACCTTCAAGTTCTTGTTTAACCAACAAAGATGATAACAACCTCCTTTGATAATCCCCCTTTCTTCCAATTTCACTCTCAAATTTTATCTAGAGTTCTCCCTCTTTTCTTTCTCTATTATCTCTAACTCTTAAACTTAAAAACCAAAGTACACAACTTACACCCATATAACTGATACAATTCCTTTATCAAATATCTTTTTTTTAATTAAAAAGCCACTAGGGCTTGTTTGGTAGAACTAGATTAAAGTAAAAATTTAAAAAGCCCTAATCCTTGTTTGGCAATACCAAATTAAAACACCATTTAACTTATTTTAATAACTCATTTACTATATAGTTTATTTATCTCACTTTGTTTAACTAAATTCCCATATTCAAATTCAATTAAATTAAAGCTAACAACAACTTATTAAATCAAGATGCCACATAGTTCAATTGCTACAAAATTATAATTTTATTGTAATTTTATTTAATAAACTAGTACATCTCTAATTTAATTACTAAATTAAATTATAACAATATTTTAATAATTTATTTAATCATTATCAACTCTCTAATTTAATTATTAAATTAGAATATTACCATTATGTAACATAATAATTAATTAACACTCATTTAATTTAATTAACTAAATAAATTAAAATTCTAAACCACAAAATTACCAAATATCAACTTAATTAATATATTACACTTAATTAAGTTAATTCCCCACAACTCATGAATTATTTATTTAACAGTAAACACATTAACTAAAATATTTATTTAATTCAATAAATATTTTAAATTACATATAAAAATTCTGGATCGTTACATCCTTCCCTGCTTACAAGGATTTTGTCCCCAGAATCACAACTCAATCAATCAAATCGTTACATTCTTCCCTCTTTACAAGGATTTTGTCCCCATAATCAAAGACACCGATCAAACAAATAACTCAGGATAGCTTTTCATCATCTTATCTTCGAGTTCCCACGTAGCTTCCTCGGCACTGTGGTTCCTCCAGATCACCTTCACAAAAGGTATCACTTTATTCTTGAGTACTTGTTCTTTCCTGTCAACTATCTGGATAGGAATTTCCTTATAAGATAGATCTTTTTCAAATTATAATGGTTCATACTCGATTACATGCTTGTAGTCGGGTTTATATGGTCGTAAGACCGAAACATGAAAGACATTGTGAACATGCTCCAACTCTGGAGGGAGAGCTACCTTATAAGTCACTTCACCTATTCTTCGCAGTACCTCAAAAGGTCCAATAAACCCCGAGTTTAGCTTTCCTTTCTTATCAAATTAGATCTTCCCCTTCCAAGGATAAAATTTTAGGAAAACAAAACTTTCGACGTCAAATTCTCGATTCTGTCGATGTTGATAGGCATACTTCTTTTATTTATCTTGAGCAGCTACCAGTCTTACCCTGATAATTTTGACAACTTCAACAGTCTAATGTACCAGTTCTGGCCCTAACAGTTGATGTTCACCAACTTCATCTCAACATAATAGAGTTTTGTACTTTCTGTCGTACAACGCTTCGTAAGGCGGTATGCCAATACTCGGTTGATAAATGTTATTGTAGGCAAATTCAGCTAATGGTAAATGATCATCCCAGTTTTTTTTGAAGTCCATAATTCATGCCCTTAACATATCTTCCAACGTCTGGATTGTTTGTTCGCTCTGGCTGTCTATTTGAGGATGGTACGTCATACTCATTCTCAACTGTGTTCCCATGCATTCTTATAGTCTCTTCTAGAAATTTAATGTGAATCGGGGATCTCTGTCTAACACAATTGACAATGGAACTCCATGCCTTGAAACGATCTTCTTGACATATTACTTTGCCAATTGATCCAGATTGAACCTAATCTTAATTGGCAAACAGTGTGCTGATTTCGTCAGTCTATCCACAATCACCCAAATTGCGTCATAACCTTTCTGTGTAGTTGGGAAACCTACCATGAAATCTGTGACAACCCCAAAATAGGTCCATTCCACCCAACCCATTCTGAGTCGCCAAATGCATGGTACAGAAAAAAACTACAACTTTATTACAACAATTATCGTGCAAAATACAACAACACATATGTTGTGAGTTTGGATACAAATATATACCAAATGTGACTCATGTTCCAACCGTGGACATCACCTCACAATAACACCTTACATAAAGGTATAGTCAAAAATTGTTTTAGAAATTAGAATCTTTGGGAAGTGCTCAAGGAAACCTTCGTACATAGGAGGCCACGCATCTAGGTTATGATAGATATCATATGGCCACAGAATTATCCTTGGTTGACCCAATAGACCCCAAAGAAAAACGAGAAGATTACTATCATATTCTTCCCAATGGTGTGTCTTCTCTTGACTTGTCATTATCTCCACTGTCTCTAATTGAGAATTATACTTCAAACAAACACCAAGATTATATAGGTAGTGCCCATAGATATACTCAGCAAGTGGATGAACACAACCCTGTCTTATGATGACACGAGGTTGTATGTCATTAGACATCTTGTATGATAGTGACAAAACACCCTTCCAACGTTGGGTTCGCCACACCCTATTTTCTTCACCAAATATAACTACTAAATGATGACCACCGTTCTATTCCCTTGTTACCCCCGCTCGACCCAGCTACACTCTTATTACCTGAAAGGAAATGTGAAGCAAAAGGGTGAGCACAACTAGCTCAGTAAAGAATATCATGACTAAAGATAATTAAATTATCAATAGCCTTCATCAATAATAAATCAGAGATTTAGAACATATGGTAAATGATAAAAATTTCAACCATAGTTGCAGCGGAACATGCAATCCATTAGAAGAGTCAAATAGACCATAAAGTCCATTATCTCTTCCATGTTAAAAATCCACCAACAATATTTTATCCATGTAACATCACTCAATAGTTCCTTTCCACAATCATATGAATAACTCATAATCATAATTGTGACTATAAATTTTTCTTCGCACCCAGGACGAAGAATATTTTCATCACCTGTCTTTACCTGAAACATCAAAGATCATGGTTATACCAAATCACAGTTCCTGTTTATAATCATACTAACAAATCCATCTTTGCACTACGGGCCAAAGATATTCATCAACAAACCATCTTTGCACTACAGGCCAAAGATATTCAACAACAGTTCATCTTTGCACTACAGGCCAAAGATATTCATCAACAGGCCATCTTTGCACTACATGCCAAAGATATTCATCAACAATTCATATTTGCACTACAGGCCAAATATATTCATATCTCAAAGAAATATATAATCATTTCAGAATTTATATAAACAATAATTATAACCATGTTGATCAATTCACCATTGCACTTAAGCTTAAGATATTCAATTATAAATTCAATGGTCATGATCATACCAGTCACAATTCAACTTTGCACTACAGGCCAAAGAGAACCCTAGTCATGATCATACCAATAATCTATCCATCTTTACACTCCAGTGAAAGAGAATTTCAACATCAGGGTTATAAAAATGTTATATATGATGATAAAAATAATATGATTAACATATTGTTTTAACCTCAAGAGTAATATTCGTAACTCATGAATAGTAAATCTTGAATAGTAACTCATGAATAGTAACCCCGACACAAAAGATAAAAATTCCTCAATAAAATCCATTACTATCCCTTACTATCCCTCACAATCCCATACAATCCCTTACCTCAAAAGAGCAGTACTTCTGACTGGATATCGGATCTGATGCTGAAGGAAACTTGCACAGATGAATAGCAACTCACCAAGTATCTAAAAACTCACAAAATATGCTTCATAATATAGAGAGAGAAAGAGAGAAAGCTTATGTTTCTGGTGTGATTTTCAATTCTAACTTAGCCCTCTATTTATAGGAAAATTTTGGTAGGTTTGACCTGCAACCTGATGGCTTTACCTGCTACTATTCCCACCCACCACATTTGAAATATAATTCAGCACATTTCTTCACCAACCACAAGTGGGGCCCACCAATTCTAGAATTTTCCACCAAAATGATAAACTCCAAAAATTTAACAATTTCTGAACCAGTCATCTCGTAAAATTCATAACAAATCATACGTTCATTTTTAACGGTTCAAAATTTGTGGACATATACTCAACTTATATATGTATAACATATCCAAATATTACCACGATCCAACGGTCGGATTAAAAATTATAACCCCCGCAAAATATCTCAAAAACCCTAATTTTTAATACCTCCATTCCGACAAAAATACAGATAAAAATCTCAACATTAACTCCTTCATTTTTTAACCACAAAAATATATTCCTCATTTATATCCACATAAAATAAATATTTCCTTATCATATGAATCAATAATTAATTATTCACAAATAATATTACAGAATCACATTTATGACAACCAGGCCGTTCCCAGGAAAGAGGGGGCTTTCCAATAAGAATTTCTCCTTACTGGCGCGCAATTAAATGACCAAACCTCTCCTTAGACAAAACTTTCTAGACATTGTCAATAATGCTATCTAATAATATTATTTAAATAATATGAATTATTGATCTGATAATGGAGAAATACTGTACAGTGACAATTATTGCACAACAATAATATAAAATTTCAACGTAGCAATTATTGAATCAATAAAATAATATATTGAACAGTAATTACTATAACAATTATTGAGTAGTGCCTTCTTACGTAAGAATCAATAATTTCAAAAATACTATGCAATACCGTGTGCTACTGTGCAATAACGCGTATTACTGTATTTTAACCACCGGGTATTCCAACAGTGTTAACGGTAACAACTACGCCGTTATTTGTAAAAACTCAATTTGTCGTTTTCTTCACCCGACAGTTATTCTGTTATGGGGCCCACAAATAGCTGCGCCGTCGTACGAATATTCCCCGACAGAAAGAATATTCTACGACCAAACGAATATTCCACGACAATAATGATTATTTTATAACCACTTGCGTATTTTGAAAAAATTCATATATCACCCGTAACTTTAACATTTATCAATTTAACCATTTACTGAATAGTAATTATAAGAAATATTGAATACTTTTATTTCATAAAATTCGGGGTCTTACAATCTCCCCTCCTTATGAAATTTCGTCCCCGAAATTTACGTACCTGGTATTTCAAAGAGTTGAGAATACCTTCCTTTCATTTCAAATTCCATCTTTCCTGTCATCATAACTTCTCCATTGCTCATCTCCTGTATTTCAAATATCATTCTAGAATACAGCTTCAAAACAAGGGTTAATTTAACAAATTAACATATCACATAATATCCCGATATTATGACTGTCTAATAAGCTTAGGTAGGACACACTAGCGAAGGATTTACTCATCTCTCCCCTCTTAGTTGTATTCCCCGATCTCCGCCAGAGATCATATCTCTAAGCTCTGATACCACCTGTGACTCTCATGGTGCTTCAACCACAGCACCTCACAATGGCACCTATCAGTTTGCCACCGCAGAACGGCGTCCCCTACGGAGAGTCTGGCTTCGGTGCATCCCCCATCAACAAGAAGTCACCAGCGAGAGGCTCGGGGCTCTTTACTTATAGCTCTGATACCACCTGTGACAACCCCAAAATAGGTCCATTCCACCCAACCCATTCTGAGTCGCCAAATGCATGGTACAGAAAAAAACTACAACTTTATTACAACAATTATCGTGCAAAATACAACAACACATATGCTGTGAGTTTGGATACAAATATATACCAAATGTGACTCATGTTCTAACCGTGGACATCACCTCACAATAACACCTTACATAAAGGTATAGTCAAAAACTGTTTTAAAAATTAGAATCTTTGGGAAGTGCTCAAGGAAACCTTCGTACATGGGAGGCCACGCATCTAGGTTATGATAGATATCATATGGCCACAGAATTATCCTTGGTTGACCCAATAGACCCCAAAGAAAAACGAGAAGATTACTATCATATTCTTCCCAATGGTGAGTCTTCTCTTGACTTATCATTATCTCCACTGTCTCTAATTGAGAATTATACTTCAAACAAACACCAAGATTATATAGGTAGTGCCCATAGATATACTCAGCAAGTGGATGAGCACAACCCTGTCTTATGATGACACGAGGTTGTATGTCATTAGACATCTTGTATGATAGTGACAAAACACCCTTCCAACGTTGGGTTCGCCACACCCTATTTTCTTCACCAAATATAACTACTAAATGATGACCACCGTTCTATTCCCTTGTTACCCCCGCTCGACCCAGCTACACTCTTATTACCTGAAAGGAAATGTGAAGCAAAAGGGTGAGCACAACTAGCTCAGAAAAGAATATCATGACTAAAGATAATTAAATTATCAATAGCCTTCATCAATAATAAATCAGAGATTTAGAACATATGGTAAATGATAAAAATTTCAACCATAGTTGCAGCGGAACATGCAATCCATTAGAAGAGTCAAATAGACCATAAAGTCCATTATCTCTTCCATGTTAAAAATCCACCAACAATGTTTTATCCATGTAACATCACTCAATAGTTCCTTTCCACAATCATATGAATAACTCATAATCATAATTGTGACTATAAATTTTTCTTCGCACCCAGGACGAAGAATATTTTCATCACCTGTCTTTACCTGAAACATCAAAGATCATGGTTATACCAAATCACAGTTCCTGTTTATAATCATACTAACAAATCCATCTTTGCACTACGGGCCAAAGATATTCATCAACAAACCATCTTTGCACTACAGGCCAAAGATATTCAACAACAGTTCATCTTTGCACTACAGGCCAAAGATATTCATCAACAGGCCATCTTTGCACTACATGCCAAAGATATTCATCAACAATTCATATTTGCACTACAGGCCAAATATATTCATATCTCAAAGAAATATATAATCATTTCAGAATTTATATAAACAATAATTATAACCATGTTGATCAATTCACCATTGCACTTAAGCTTAAGATATTCAATTATAAATTCAATGGTCATGATCATACCAGTCACAATTCAACTTTGCACTACAGGCCAAAGAGAACCCTAGTCATGATCATACCAATAATCTATCCATCTTTACACTCCAGTGAAAGAGAATTTCAACATCAGGGTTATAAAAATGTTATATATGATGATAAAAATAATATGATTAACATATTGTTTTAACCTCAAGAGTAATATTCGTAACTCATGAATAGTAAATCGTGAATAGTAACTCATGAATAGTAACCCCGACACAAAAGATAAAAATTCCTCAATAAAATTCGTTACTATCCCTTACTATCCCTCACAATCCCATACAATCCCTTACCTCAAAAGAGCAGTACTTCTGACTGGATATCGGATGTGATGCTGAAGGAAACTTGCACTGATGAATAGCAACTCACCAAGTATCTAAAAACTCACAAAATATACTTCATAATATAGAGAGAGAAAGCTTATGTTTCTGGTGTGATTTTCAATTCTAACTTAGCCCTCTATTTATAGGAAAATTTTGGTAGGTTTGACCTGTAACCTGATGGCTTTACCTGCTACTATTCCCACCCACCACATTTGAAATATAATTCAGCACATTTCTTCACCAACCACAAGTGGGGCCCACCAATTCTAAAATTTTCCACCAAAATGAAAAACTCCAAAAATTCAACAATTTCTGAACCAGTCATCTCGTAAAATTCATAACAAATCATACGTTCATTTTTAACGGTTCAAAATTTGTGGACATATACTCAACTTATATATGTATAACATATCCAAATATTACCACGATCCAACGGTCGGATTAAAAATTATAACCCCCGCAAAATATCTCAAAAACCCTAATTTTTAATACCTCCATTCCGACAAAAATACGGATAAAAATCTCAACATTAACTCCTTCATTTTTTAACCACAAAAATATATTCCTCATTTATATCCACATAAAATAAATATTTCCTTATCATATGAATCAATAATTAATTATTCACAAATAATATTACAGAATCACATTTATGACAACCAGGCCGTTCCCAGGAAAGAGGAGGCTTTCCAATAAGAATTTCTCCTTACTGGCGCACAATTAAATGACCAAACCTCTCCTTAGACAGAACTTTCTAGACATTGTCAATAATGCTATCTAATAATATTATTTAAATAATATGAATTATTGATCTGATAATGGAGAAATACTGTGCAGTGACAATTATTGCACAACAATAATATAAAATTTCAACGTAGCAATTATTGAATCAATAAAATAAAATATTGAACAGTAATTACTGTAACAATTATTGAGTAGTGCCTTCTTACGTAAGAATCAATAATTTCAAAAATACTATGCAATACCGTGTGCTACTGTGCAATAACGCGTATTACTGTATTTTAACCACCGGGTATTCCAACAGTGTTAACGATAACAACTACGCCGTTATTTGTAAAAACTCAATTTGTCGTTTTCTTCACCCGACAGTTATTCTGTTATGGGGCCCACAAATAGCTGCGCCGTCGTACGAATATTCCCCGACAGAAAGAATATTCTACGACCAAACGAATATTCCACGACAACAATGATTATTTTATAACCACTTGCGTATTTTGAAAAAATTCATATATCACCCGTAACTTTAACATTTATCAATTTAACCATTTACTGAATAATAATTATAAGAAATATTGAATACTTTTATTTCATAAAATTCGGGGTCTTACAAAATCCATTGTGATATGTTCCCACTTCCATTCTGGTATTTCCAACGACTGTAGTAATCCATTCGGCCTTTGATGCTTAGCTTTAACTTTCTGGCACGTTAAGCACTTCGCAACACACTCAACAACATCTCTTTTCATATTCGGCCACCAGAAATGCTATCATAAATCCTGATACATATTCACAATCCCCGGGTGAATTAAATATCATGAACTATGAGCTTCAGCCAAAATTTCACTTTTAACCTCAAGTACTGGAGAAACCAAGATTCTTCCCTCGAACCTCAGTAATCCTTTGATATCGATCTTGAATTTCTCCTCACTACCTTCAAACACTCTTTCCTTGATTTTCTCGCATCCTTCATCTTGAAGTTGGGCATTCTTTACCTTGTCGACTCAAGTTGAATTAGCTTCTATATGGAATAATCTTTCATCCAATTCCTTCGTAAATTTTACTTCCAATTCTAGTTTTGCCATTGCTGAAATGAGCTCCTCCTAGGCAGTTAACAACATCAACTTCTCCTGACCCTTTCTACTAAAGGTATCGGCAACCACGTTTGCTTTACTCGGATGATAAAAGATTTCACAATCATAATCTTTTATTAGTTCTAACCATCGTCTCTTATTCATGTTTAGATCCTTTTATGTTAAAATATATTTCAGACTCTTATGGTCCGTATATATCTCACACTTCTCCCCATAGAGATAGTGTCTCCATATCTTCAGGGCAAACACCACTGCAGTTAACTCCAAGTCATGAGTCGGGTATCCTTTTTCATAGTCCTTCAGTAGCCTTGAAGTATACGCAATGACTTTATCGTTCTGTATAAGCACACAGCCTAGTCCTTTATGCGATGCATCACTATACACCACAAGGTTTCCTGTATTATCAGGTAATAACAACATAGGTGCCATGCTTAGTTTCTTTTTCAATTCCTTAAAACTCTCTTCGCACTTCTCTGTCCAAAAAAACTTCACAGTTTTCCTTGTCAAATTCTTCAACGGAGTGACGATTTTGGAAAAGTCTTGAATAAAGCGTCTGCAGTAACCTGCCAATCCCAAGAAACTCCTCACCTCCGATGGTATCTTCGGTTGTTCCCAATTTATTACAGCGTCAACCTTCGATGGATCTACTAAAATTCCATCTTTATCAATCACATGCCCAAGAAATTGCATGCGTTCTAGCCAGAATTAACATTTAGAGAATTTTTCATACAACTTTTCTCTTCTTAGTGTCTCCAATGAGAAATGTAAATGTTCTACGTGTTCCTCTTGAGTTTTGGAGTACACCAGGATATTATCGATGAACACAACCACAAATTTATCTAAGAATGGTTTAAACACCATGTTCATTAAATCCATGAATGCTGCGGGAGCATTGGTCAAACCAAAAGACATTACCAGAAACTCTTAATATCTATACCGAGTTCTAAATGTCGTCTTTGGTACATCCTCCTTCCTCACCTTCAGCTGATGATACCCACTTCTCAGGTCTATCTTTGAGAAGTATCTAGCTCTTTTCAGCTGATCAAACAAGTCATTTATTCTTGGCAACAGATACTTATTCTTAATAGTGACTTTGTTGAACTCCCTATAATCAATACAAAGACGCCTTGACCCATCATTCTTTTTCAAGAATAACATTGGTGCTCCCCATGGAGACACACTCGAATGTATTTCTTGTCTAGTAGTTCTTGCAGTTGTACAATTAATTCTTTCATCTCTACCGGAGCCATTCTGTATGGGACCTTCGATATCAGAACGGATCCTGGTGTTAAGTTGATAAATAACTCAATTTCCCTATCTTTCGGAAGTCCTGGCAAATCATCTAGAAACACGTTCACAAAATCCCTAACTACTGGTATCTCCTCCAGTTTTCGCACCCTTCTTCTGAGTATCGACTATTAAGCTAAATATCCTACACAGCCATGTCTTAATAACTTCTTGGCTTGCATCATCGTCAGATAACTCGCTTGTCTAGGCAATTTGCTACCATAGAAAACTACATTTAACGGAGTCATAATGTTTATACATTTCTTTTGGCAATCAATTATCGCTCCATAATTGAATAACCAATCCATCCGTAATATAACATCAAATTTCCCAAGTTTAATCGGGATACAATCTACTTCCAATAAGATTCCCTTAATATTCACCCTACAGTTCTTATATATGAATCTAACAGGAATCACCTCCTTATTCGCAACTTCTATGTTCAAAGGGAAATCTAACTCTTCACTAGACAATCCCAAATTCTTAGCAAAATCATCAGCTTTAAATGAGCAAGTAGAACCCGAATTAAATAATACATATGCATTTATATCATTGATTGGAATGATACCTGACACCACAACATTTGACTGCACCGCATCCTGTACGGTCATATTGAACGTTCTGGTTGTGGTTCTGTTCGACGGCGTTGGTCCAGCAATAGTCAGCGTACCACGACTTTTACCTCCCTTGTTTCCACTTGTACCTCCAGCTGTCTTCTTAGGACACTCGTGAGCTAGATGATCCTTCGACCCGCATATGAAACAAGCACCCTTCTTCAGATTAGGGAAATTTGGATCAATGTAACCCTCGTGGCCAGAGTTGAAGCACATCCGTTTACCTCTCAAGCACATGCCAGCGTGATTTTTCCCACAGGTAGCACATGCTTCAAATTTCCTCTTCTGCTAGCTACTCTGCTGACTTCCAGCACCTGCACTTTCATTCGAATTCCTCTTCGTGTTACTGTTCCCGCCACTGCTACCACTAGCTTTGCTTTCATTCTCATTCTTCCTCTTCCTCTTCCTCTGTTCCTGATTATACTTTGTTAAGGCATCACTTCCACCTTCCGCGATAATTTCCTTTTCAAGTACTGCTGCAAATGTCTTCAACTGAAACATAGAGACTTTGATGTACAACCAGGGCTTCAGTCCCTGTTCAAACCTTCTTTCCTTGATTTCATCTGTGTTAACCTGATATGGCATGAACCTCGCCAGCTCATTGAATTTTACCACATATTTCGACACCGTCATCGCACCCTACTTCAGCTCTAAAAACTGGGCCTCCATATGATTCTGTGAGCTCTCTGGAAAGTAGGTCTCAAAAAATATTTCCTTAAACCTATTCCATGTCATCACTCGATGTCCCCGACGTGTTTTATTCGCCTGCCACCAGTAGCTGGCTTTCGGTTTCAGTATAAAAGTTGCAAAAGTAGTCTTCTGGTCATCACCGACTCTAGCAATATTGAGCACCATCTCTATTTCCATGATCCAAGTATGTGCCTCTATTGGATTCATTGACCCATGAAATTTTGGCAGTCCAACCGCTTTCAAATATTTAAAAGTCGCAACTTGATTGTGCGGCTGATTTTGAAGTGCTCCCATCAGTAATGTCACCAACTGCTGAACTGGGTTAGTGTGACGCCCCCAAAATAGGTATACATCACCTATTCTGAGTCGTCAAACATATGATACAAAATACAAATAAAACTTAATTATACAACTGTCGTGTAAAATACGACAAAACATAAGCTGTGAGTTTTAATACAACACTTTCTTCTAAATAGTATTCAAACTCAAAAATAAGTCCTCAATACATTTATTTTTACACTATTTCATAGAATAGTGAGGACTACTAAGGCTATCATCTGAACCGTCAGTCCGTTCCCCGACTAGTCCCTGTTACGTTCTCATTTCCTGAAGAGAACTGTAATGCCCCCAAAATCAGGACTATTTTCCTTCCCGATCTTGTGCGTTAATATTATCCTATTCTAGCTTAAAAATATTATTTAATGTTAAACTGGCTAAAAATACGGAATATTTTTTTTTCCATTCATTCATTCCCTAAATCGCAACCTTTATAATTCTTCTTTATACTAGAATCATATTTATTACATGATTTATTTAACCTGAGTAGATATGAATATATGTACAATTCATTATTTCAAATATATTCCTAATTCAGAACAAATGATCTTCATCTATTGAATTATTCAAAGATTTACTTCTCTGTGGTTTACACATATAAATACCATCAAATGATTCAACACAATCTCAATTAAATCACTACTCTTCTTTTCATGCGCTCCTAATCATGATAGATCGCATCATAGCTTTAACCTGCAAATTAAGCAAGATTGAGCACGACGGCCCAACAAGTCTAACAGTCTATCATGCATCACATAGAACATAGGTTTCCCAATCAGTTCATGCATTTATATTTTTGGTGTTCAAGCATATTACAAATGCATTATCATATTTATATCATGTTGGTAGCAACATACAAACCATAGCATACTACACATGACCTATACATGTCATTAATTGCACATATATATTGAGTTCCCCGACTCAATTCAATAATTAGTCATAATTTGACATTCATCATTCACAAAGCAAATATTGCAGTTCATAGGAATTACATACTTATAAACATAAATCATGCTAACAGTTATCTATAGCAATTATAAGTCCACATAAATAAGCTGAGAAACTTGCTGCGAGTTTTGGGTAGGTTTTAGTTCGTATCTCCAAGTATTTAAAGAAATTTTCTAACCATGAAAACAAGCGACTAAGATCGACCAAAACAACACGTGAAAAGAATTTCAGGTGACTGCACCAGGGCAGCACGGCGCGGCGTGCGCGCGCGCCCTCACATTGTTGGGCAGTGCCCTGCTGCTACTCAGTTGCTTGAAGCATACTTTGCACATTTTTAACTTCTTGCTTATAGCTTGAAAAATTCCCAACTTTGGGTATGTTATAGGTACCATAGTTGGCTAATTTTAAAAAATATAACCCATCAATTTCTGACCTCATAGGCAGCCTAAAACAGGCCCCAAAAATGTCCACGCGTAACAGTTTTCCCTTTTTTCCCAGCCCTACCCTCTTTCGCTAAAACAGTCGTAACTTTTTCATTTCAAAACATTTTTGAGCGATTCTTGAGCCCACGCGAATCTAACTTCCGGGACTACAACTTCTTTTCAGATCACAAATACAATTTCCAAATCGAACAGAACAGAAATCTGCTCTAAGTGGACAAAATGTTCAGTTTTTAAACTACACGACCCTCCTTCCCTAAAATGGTCATAACTACTTCGTTTCTCAATATTTTTAAGTGATTCTTGAACCCCACGCGAAGCTAACTTCTGGGGCTACAACATTCATTCTTTGACCATTTTCAAATTCAAAACACAAAATTCCATTATTTCGTGCAAAGGGGACTGGTCGGAATTGATTGGACAGTTTTGACGCGACTACTTTGAATGGTCGTAACTCTTTACTCTGAAGTCGGAATTAGTTCATTTCAGAGTCTGTGAAAAGCTTATTCAGTGTGCTATAATACCCCAAAAGCCCAGAATTTTCTGGATACATTTACTATCCCCGAATTTATGTTTTAGGGTCAGCAGTCACACAATCTTTCGGACTTTTCGTTTTGTCTCAAAATTGTTTTTCGTTCTAATTTGAGTTTCCCACACCCTTTAATTATGTACATATGGTGTATATATATGTAGCCTTAGCCTCGTCTTCGCCTAATTCTTTATTTTTAACAAAAACAGTCCTTAGAGGACTTTTAGCGAACATATAGTGTGTGTCTCTTTAAAATTCAGTTTTCATAGAGTTTGGTTTGTGTTCTAGCCCAATTTTTTCCCCACCTTATTACTCTGCACAACCACGCTAATCTCCATGGCTCTAATTCAGTCCACAGGCGTACAATTTATAAAAAAAAACATACATGAACTTGCTAACATATAAGTTAGTTTACTAACTTATAATCTTTGTATACTCAGTTATATAATATTAATTCTCATGGCTTGCCATTATCTGGAATCCAATATATTATCAACTACTAATGTAACCAAAGAATCTCAATTAGCTAACTTCTAGACAAATTAACAGTTTATACACTACATATATTGTTAGTTTAGTGATCCCAGCCTTATGACTTAACAACAACAAGAATAAAACAATACATAACAGCTCCAATCACAACCAATTCAGTCATCAAAGCTCCCAAAATTGATATAGCAGTCCATGATTTACTGTACCAGCCATATAACAGCTACTCGACCATCAACAGTCCACTAATACTATCAAAATGGAATAGAAGAAGAATGAGATAGGTTTGAATTATTATACCTTTAATGGCTGTTGGAGTAGTATAGCTGGTTGCTTCCTATTCTTTCCTTTCTTCCAGCCGAGCCCTTTTCTCCTTCCCTCTATATCTGCTAAAGCTTTGGGTGCTTAATAAGGTGGTGTAGCGACTGAGCTTAAGGTGAAATGTATGGCTATATGTAGCTAAGAAATGAGGGTAGCCATCATGCTTTACATAGCTGCTACTACATTCCTCTGACAGCCTAAGTCAGTTGCCCCTAGTTTGCGCAGTTGATGCATCCCCCTTGGCTCTTAAGTAGCTTCTTATCAGGCCCTATACAGCAACCTATACTAGCCTCTTGCAGCTACTTGACCCCTAACAGCCTCCTATAGCTTAGCCTCTAACTAAGTACAAACTAACTAACTGATTTCTCTCTTTGAACCAATTATGCTACCTGTTCACTAATAATACTCAGCTCATTTAACCCAACGTGGACTGCTGGGATGGCCAATAAAATGGGTTATGTATGGATTTTTAAATTAGGCTTCATGTAGAATTTTAATACTAATAAAATCCATAACTCTAACAATTATGAAGGAGGCTTGCAAGCATATATATATATATATATATATATATATATATATATATATATATATATATATATACACTACAATTGGGTTAGCCCAATTTATATATATTGGACTTTTAAATAAAGTATGGGTCCAAAATCTTAAAAGGTAATGCAACACATTTGGAATCATACTTAGCAAAATTTAATGTAGCCCAATATTTCATTATGGACTTCTATTAAATTTAAAGCACATGAATTTTTATCAATCAATTTCCTTCTAGGCTAGCAACAATAGTTTGCACATATATCATTAAAATGACAACTCTATTTAATTTACAAAACTCATGATAATACATACTTTTGACTTTATTTGGCAATAATTGCCATTATTGAATGATTTTAATTATATTATAATATAATCATTTCTTTAAACATATAGATAGCTTTATGCCAAGAATCTTTCTCAAATAAGCCATGTTGGCTTTTCTTTTCATTCTTGATATTGAAATATCATTTTAATAATGTATGTTATTCTTCTCTTCCTTTAATAAATTACCCCTACAATTTATAAATATATAATACCAATATATTTATTAAGCATAAGCATCACATATTGCATAGTTCATATCCACTTATGCAATATAATATCATACAACATATTATCTAATAAATATTTTATTTATTTAATTCTTATTTTAATATTATCCAAAATTTGGGATATCACATTCTTTTCCGTCCCCGGAATCACAATACCGAATCATTCTTAATCGGTTTAGATCTTATTCTTTCTCTTAACCTTATCGTTGAATCATTTCAACATACCATTTCCTTTGATTTTTCTTAAAAATCTAAAATAAATCATCTATTTTCATTCTAGGTTTTAAACTTTAACATTTAATTTAATCATTCAAGATCTTATAAATTTTTGGGTTGTCACAAGAACAATGAAAGCAAAAAAGTGAGCTCAACTAGCCCAGTAAGAAATATTATGACTAAGATAATGCAGAATAAATTATCGTTAACCTTCAACAGTGTTAAACTAATAAAATATGACAAACATCAAGTTTAACTGCAGCGGAACATGCTATCCATTAAAAGAGTCAAGTAGAGAATAACATCTACTATCTTTTATGATTTAAAAAGTTTTTCATTACTTTTATCGCTGAGACTCAGCTTAATAAATAATCAACATCACCCCTGCACTACGGCCAAGGATATTCATTAGTATCACGACTACAAATTATCCATGCACTACGGGCCAAGGATATTTATGTATTCATCAATGGTCATGATCATGCCAACAACTGTCCATCAATGCACTACGGACCAATGAGGACTTTTACCACATCATTTGTAACATTACGGTCATGATTATACCGAATAATCCCTAGTTATAATCATGCCAAGTCCATCTATGCACTACATGCCACAGATGACTTTCAACAAAATATAAACATGAGAATGATGACAATGATATAAGAATTCAATAAAACAAGTTCAAGAATTAATTTATCCAGGAACCAACAACGTCCAAATTGTCAACATGATACTGCTTTGTAGAGTAAAATTTAAGAATGCTTAGAAGAATATTTTCATAAAAAGATATTGGATGAAGCGCAAATATCAAAGATATTCCACTAATTTCACGGAGTATAAAAGCCAAAACTTTAACCAACTGAGTATAATAAAGAATGGAATAACAAAAGAATTCACCAAGCATGCGATAGACCGCACATACAAGTTATTCCAATAGAAAAATAAATAATGGAACCAGGTCATGCGTAAACGGACCGACATGATATTCCGACAGAATAATAAATAATGGAACCAGGTCCGGCGTAAATGCACATACAGGATATTCCGACAGAATAATAAATAATGGAACCAGCTCCGGCGTATACGTACAGACAGGATATTCTGACGGAATAGTAAAGAACAAAATATTAGAAGAATTTAACCATGTATGCGGTACTTCGCATGAACATGTTATTCCAACAGAATAATAACAAATGGAATAATAGAAGTTCTCTTCATGAATACGAAAGCAATAATACCCCTTACCGTAAAAGAAGAGTACTCCGACTGGTAGGGCGAGGATATTCTTGAAGAAAACTTACACTACGCTCAAAGCTTCTTAAAACTCCAAAGAAATACGCTAAAGATTATAGAAGAATTCTCTGAACTTCTGGTGTGGTTTTCAATTCTAACTAAGCATCCTATTTATAGGAAAATAGAAAGGATACTATGTTGTACTATGCAATAAAATATAATATATTATATTTATAATCAAATAAAACAAAACTTTATAAAAGTATTCTGTTTTATATAAAAAGTTTTTACTATACAAACACTATGCATGCACTATGCAAACACTATGCATAATAAAATATAATATATTCTATTTAAAATCTAATAAAATAAATAATTTTATAAAAGTATTCTGTTTTATATAAAAAGATTTTACTATGCAAAATACTATGCATAATAGAATATACTATATTCTATTTATAGTCTAATAAAACTGATAGCTTTATAAAAGTATTCTACTTTATATAAAAAGCTTTTCTGTTTTATTACATTAATAATACAAATAAAACAAAATTTATATACACACACACACACACACACACACACACACACACATATATATATATATATATACACACACACACACACACACACACACATATATATAGATATATATATATATATATATATATATATATATATATATATATATATATAAACCTCCGTGACTTCATAAAAAGACACCTCAACATAATTAACAATATTTATCATCATTATTATAATTCACAATATTAATCGACCAGGTCGTTCCCAAGAAAGAGGGGGCTTTCCAATAAGGATTTCTCCCTATTGGCGCACAATTAGGTGACCAAACCTCTCCTTAACAGAACTTCTAGACATCGTTAATATTGCAAATAATAATATTAATAACTTTGTCGTCTTAGTTATTGATTATAAAATATTGACATTAATTGAATCAAATAACGTGAGATACTATGCAGCAATTATTGTAACAATAATTGAACAAAACTGAGTGACTTCTTACGTAAGCATCAGTAATCAATACCGTGTGCTACTATACCACCACGCGTATTACTATACTTTTAACATCGGGTGTTTCAACAGTTAACGGTAAAACTTTCGCCGCTATTTTCATAAAGTATTTTGTCATTTTCTCAATCTGACAATAATTCCGTTGTGGGGTCCACCAATGATTGTGTCGTCGTACGAATATTCTCTGTTAAAACGAATATTCCCCGACCAATCGAATATTATACAACAACTTGCGTACTTTGTAAAATTTATAAATATTACTCACAACTATAACATTATATCAAATTCATTCCATAATATTTAAAAATGATATTTATATAAAACTCATCTTTATAAAAAAAAATTTGGGATCTTACAATCTCCTCTTCTTATGAAATTTCACCCTCGAAATTAGGGTACGTACCTGATATGTCGAAGAGGTAAGGATACCTTGATTTCATTTCAGATTCTAACTCCCAGGTCATTTCCTCAACATCGTGGTTCCCCCACAAAACTTTAACTTGAAGTATAACCTTGGAGCGTAAAATATGATCCTTCTTATCCAAGATTTTAAAAGGAACCTCTTCATACGTTAACTCTTTCGCTATTTCGTCTGCTTCTAACTCAATAATGTGGTGCGGGTCTTTCACATATTTACGTAACATAGATATGTGAAAAACGTTATGAACACAAGACATTCTTGGCGGTAAAGTGAGTCTATATGCCACAGTTCCTACTCGATTGAGGATTAAAAATGGGCCAATGAATCGAGGATTGAGCTTTCCTCTCTTTCCAAATCTCATAACTTCTTTCCATGGAGCAACACATAACAACACATGATCTCCAATATCAAATTCCACGTCCTTTCGATGAAGATCAGCATAACTCTTTTGTCGATCTTGTGAGGTTTTTATACGTTTTCAGATCGTTTGAATCTTTTCCGTAGTCATACGTACCAACTCCGGTCCCAACAACGTTGCTTGACCCATCTCATCCCAGTATATTGGAGAACGACACTTTCTTCCATACAATGATTCGAATGGAGCCATGCCAATACTTGCTTGATAGCTGTTGTTGTAGAAAAAACTCCACCAATGGTAAGAACTTGTCCCAACTTTCCTTGAAATCAAGGACACAGAGTATTAATAGATCTTCAAATATTTGAATAGTCCTCTCTGACTGCCCGTCCGTTTGTGGATGATATGTTGAACTAATCCATAAATCTGTGCCCATAGCTTTCTGCAAACTAACCCAAAATTGTGAAGTGAATCTTGGGTCTCGATCAGAAACTATGGATACTGGCATACCATGCAATCTTACAATCTTGTTTATGTACATACGAACAAGACGTTCAAGTGTATAAGTTTCTCGTATAGGTATGAAATGAACCGACTTGGTTAATCTATCAACAATGACCCAAATCACATCTATGCTTTGAGAAACCTTGGGAAGACCGATAACGAAATCCATGGTAATGTGCTCCCACTTTCATTCTGGAATTTCAAGTGGTTGCAATGGACCTTTTGGTACTTGATGCTCCGCCTTGACTCGTTGACACGTTAGACACCTTGAGATAAATAGCTCTATCTCTCTCTCCATATTGCCCCCCCACCAAAATGTATGTCGAAGATCATGATACATTTTGATACCACCAAACGGTGTGTTGTGCGCCTCCATCATGATGTTATACTTTAAATCAGGGTCGTTAGGAACACAAAGTCTGGAGTTGACTCGAAGTATTCCTTCCTCATGGATTTTTCCTTCCGGCATAGCACCTTCTTGCACTTTCTTCCTCATACGCATCAGCTCCAGGTCTGTAGCTTGAGCAGCTTTAACTTTATCAATTAAAGTCGGTTCTACTCGTATATTCGCCATCATCACATGGGCCCTCGGAGTCTTTAACTGTATCTCCATCCTTTGCAAGTCACACAAAAATGGGCCTTTGCGTTGACAATATCGCACTCGTACCCGCATATGATATTTTACTCAATTCGTCAGCTACCACGTTCACTTTTCTAAGATGGTATTGGAGGGTATGATCATAATCTTTTACAAGTTTAAGCCAATGTCGTTGCTGCATGTTAAGTTCCTTTTGGGTGAAGAAATATTTGAGGCTTTTATGATTCGTAAAGATATCCACTTTCTCCCCATACAAGTAATGCCTCGAAATCTTTAGTGCAAAAACGACTGCTGCCAACTTTAGATCATGAGTAGGATAATTCCTCTCATATTCTTTGAGTTGTCGAGAGGCATAGGTTATGACTTTCCCATGTTTCATGAGAACACATCCTAACCCTTTACCCGAAGCATCACTATAGATGACAAATCCCTCCGAGCCAGATGGTATGGTCAGAATAGGTTCTGAAATGAGTCTTCTCTTGAGTTCTTGAAAACTATTATCACATTCCTCGCTCCAACCGAATTTTGTATCGTTCCGAGTCAGCTGAGTTAGTGGAGTAGCGATTCGGGAAAATCCTTCCACGAATCTCCGATAATAACCAACTAAGCCGAGAAATCTACGTACTTCGGTCACTGATTTGGGTTGCTCCCAGCTTTAAATAGCTTTAATCTTTGCCGGGTCAACAGATATTCCATGACTTGATACTACGTGCCCAAGGAATGCTACTTCTTCAAGCCAGAACTCACATTTCTTCAACTTGGCATAAAACTTATTTTCACGAAGCTTTTAGAGTATCAGCTTCAAGTGTTGCTCATGATCTTCACGGCTTTTGAAATATATGAGGATGTCATCAATAAAGATGACCACAGAGTGATCTAAATATTCCTTGAATACTCGGTTCATCATATCCAGGAAGGCAGCAGGAGCATTAGTCAATCCAAAAGACATGACTAAGAATTCATAATGCCCGTACCGAGTTCTGAAGGTAGTCTTTAGAATATCCTCAGTTCTAACCTTCAGCTGATGATATCCAGAACGAAGATCGATCTTTAAAAAGAATTGTGCTCCTTACAACTGGTCAAACAGGTCATCAATGCGAGGCAACATGTACTTATTTTTTATGGTGACATGATTCAACTCCCGATAATCAATACAAAGTCGAATACTTCCATCTTTCTTCTTCACGAATAGAATAGGAGCACCCTAAGGAGAAGTACTAGGTCGAATGAAACCGATGTCTAACAATTCCTACAATTGGGTCTTTAGCTCCTGAAGTTCAATAGGAGCCATTCGATATAGGGCTTTGGAAATGGGTTTTGTACCGGGTTCAAGGTCGATACAAAATTCAATTTCATGCTCTGGGGTAGGCCAGGAAGTTCTTTAGGGAATACGTCAGGAAATTTATTAACAATAGAAATATCATTCAAAACTGACGTATTTTTGTTTAGATATGTGACATGAGCTAAGAAAGCTTGACATCTATTTTTCAATAAACGAATAGCTTTATGACTTAAGATGACCGTGATTGATTTTAATGGTTTGGTCGCTTGAATTCACATAATAGGTTGATTAGGAATATGAAAGCTAACAACCTTACGAAAATAATCAATTTTAGCATGATGAGTAGTTAACCAATCAATCCCTAGAATCACATCAAATGCAAGTATTTTCAATGAAATAAGATCGACAAGTAATGTGAGGGTACCGATTTGGACCAAACAAGACTTATAAACAGTGGATGTAATGAAGGTTTCTCCCAACGAAGTTTCCACAGATAAGTCAAAGTCTAATTTCTTCGGAGTTAAATTCAATCGTTGAGCGCAAGTACGAGAAATAAAAGAATGGGTAGAACCGGTATCAAATAAGGTATAGACTTCGCTAGAGTTTATGATAAGCTTACCCGTGATGACCTCATTCGGTTCCTTGCTTTCTAGGAGGTCACAACAAACGCTCTCCCTTGAACTACTAGTTTTAACTTGTCTAGGACGGTATTTTGTGTCACCGTTCCAACTGGACTTGTATTCGGTGCACGACAAAATCGGGCTAGGTGACCTTCTCTTCCATAATTATAACACACTTTGGATGGCATCGCGCAGTTTGGACTGATATGTCCATCCCCTCCGTATTTGAAGCATATGATAGGTGGTCGTTCTCCTTCCTTAACAATGGATGTTGGTGCTGACGTCTTTCCATCATTATTGAATCTCCTCTTCTTGAAATGCCACTTTTATTGCCTTGGCCATGATTACCACCAAAGTGGTTACCATTTCTGGCATGTTGATTCCCTCCACGTTTGTTGTCACCGCTTCGATAGTTGTTACCACTGGTATTTTCATTCTGTTGGCTGCTTTCTCTTGGTTGCGTTGACTCGTTATCGTGCTCCAATAACTGAGCCATATTTACAACATCTGAATACAAACAAAGTTTATGAGAAATAAGATATTAACATATCTCCGGTTTCAAACCTCTTAAAAATATCCACGTTATTCTTTCCTTATTAGCAACCAAATGGGACGCAAACCGGGACAACTCGGCAAACTTAGCTTCATACTGCGACACGGTCATATTATTTTGCTCCAACTTGATGAACTCTACCTCCTTCATGTGACGAATACTTTCGGGAAAGTACTTGTCATTGAACAGTTCTTGAAACTTTTCCCAAGACATCTTCAATGCGGCAGGTTGAGTACGCTTTACCGATTTCCACCAGTAATCTGCCTCTCCACGGAACATAAAGGTGGCAAAAGGAACCTTTTGCTCTTCGGTGCATCCCAAGACATCAAATATCTTGGTGATTTGCTTGATCCACGTTTTCGCCTTAAGTGGTTTTGGCTCTCCAATAAACTCCGGTAGTCCCAGCTCCTTGAGCTGCTTAGCGGTGACCGTCTGAGAATTTCCAGTGTTTCCACCTACATTTTGGACAGGAGCATCTCTCGCCTGATGTTGCATGAATTGCATAAAGCATCTGAACATTCCATCATTCATCATTTGGTCAGTGTTGATGTTTGCATGAGGATTGTCGCCTTCCTGTTGCACATTATTCTGATTATTGATATGTGGAACCTCAATGGTCTCCTGTGCTCCATTGCTATTCTCAACATTCTCGGATGCCATTTTGAGATACTTCCGCAAAACAAAGGTTAATTGACATGTAACATAATATCCCTATACTCTGACCGACCAATTAAATACCAAATAAACTTAGATAGGTCATACTAGCAAAGGAATTCCACGTCTCTCCCTCCTAGTTCTAGTCTCACATCTTAGCCAGGGATCATATCCCTAAGTTTTGATACCAACTGTGACTCCCCCAAAATAGGTATACATCACATATTCTGAGTCGTCAAACACATGGTACAAAATACAAATAAAACTTAATTATACAACTGTCGTGTAAAATACGACAAAACATAAGTTGTGAGTTTTAATACAACACTTTCTTCTAAACAGTATTCAAACTCAAAATAAGTCATCAATACATTTATTTTTACACTATTTCATAGAATAGCGAGGACTACTAAGGCTATCATCTGAACCGTCACTCCGTTCCCCAACTAGTCCCCGCTATGTTCTCATTTCCTGAAGAGAACTGTAACAACCCGATATTTTCTATATAAATAAATAAGAAATTTTGTGAATAAATTTTTTTTTATTAAGGATGAGGATTTATACAAGATTATGTGTATATGTATTTATGTGGTAAGTAAAAATATATTTATTACATAATTATTTACAAATGAATTTATTTTAAAATTATTGATTATTAAAAAGTATATAATTATAATAATTAATTTATGGTTGAAATATTTTAATAATTATTTTCCATGAAAATATATAATCATATATTATTTAAATAATATATGGAGTGATTTTTAGAATAAATATAATAATTATTTTATTATATGAATTTTAGTACAGGTTATTAAGTTAATTATTTTACCTTAATTATTAAGGTTAAATATGGCAGATAAATCAGATATGGAATCCAAACCCTAATTTTGGATTATTGCCAAGGTATGAGAATAATAATATAATATTAATTATATTTTGATTTTTCAGTGCTATGAATATGTACTGTATGTATGTATTGTTAATGATTGGTCAATTATGGTATTTAATTTCAAAACCCTAGTATTAATTGGTTAAACCCTAATTTTACTTAGGGAAACTCTAAATTGAAAATCAATTGTGAGCTTAAGACTGTTATATAACTATGTTATATGTTTTATGTTGTGTATTAAATGATTAATTAGGTTAAACCCTAATTATAATCTAGAAACCCTAATTGTAAAATAGAAACCCTAATTTCCAATTTGAAAGCCTAATTGCTAAAATCATAACTATAATTATTATTTTAGAAAATAATTATGTTAATTTGGAAACCCTAATTTATAATTTGGGGAAACCTAATAATATCAAGAAAACCCTAAATATATTTTTAAAACCCTAATTTTCTATTTTAAAACCCTAATTATAATTATTTAGTTATAATTTAATTTTTATTGAACACTATATATAATTGCTCAAACCCTAGAAATTATTTAGGAAATTTTAATGTTTAAAATCTAGTGATTAGAATCTAGATTCAAGTGTCATGGACAAAAATACCCTTAATTACTTTATTAAAAAAAATATATATTACTTTTTAATTTTTAGAAGCTTGCTTGCAAATCCTTCCATATTTTGAGTTGTTAACCAACTCCAACTACTCCTTGTGACTCAAAATTGACAGCAAACCATGCTAGATCAGCCATATACATGAATCAATTTGTCTATTTAAGGATTTAAGGAGAGAGAAAATGTATTTTGTTACTTACATTTTGTCCAAGCTCTCAACCAATTCTCTCTCTATCAAAACCTCCGAAAATATCATCATATATTAGTAACAAATCAAGCCCCACGAAAATCCATAACAAACATCAGTAGCCAGATTACAAGAAGATCAAAGCAAAGGTATAAACCCTAGCCCGAAAATCTGTCCAAATTTTCTATGTTAGATGTTATGTTTGAATGTTAGAATATGTTGTTAGTAGTGTCTAGTGATGATCTAGGTTACTAGATGTTAGATCCATAACATCTAGAGGCTCGGATTTGAAGATCTTCAAAGTCTGGAAATTTTTTAAAGAGGCGTCTGACAGCGAATGTCAGAGCCTGTAGATCCTTATTGGTTTATGTTTTTGGTTGTTTTATGTTTTAAATATGTAGCCTGGTATATGGTCTTTAAGATGCAAGTTGTAGAATATTCATTTGATGTCTAGATTTGTTGTTATTAACGGTCAAAGGCCGTTGACCGGCATTGACCTGGCATTTTCTGGGCAGCCCAGAAAGCCAGGAACCGCCTCTGACAATTTTTTTCAAGCGTTTAGATCTGTCATGTTACTGTTGATCCGTGTTTATGGATATATCTATATTATACTATGTTGCTTGTACTACATCCTCAGGCCTTAAGATCACATATATAGTAAACAGGTTGAAATTTCTAGCCGGTCAAACTAGTGAAGCCGATCATGTTCTCTGTTTTCTGGGTAACCCAGAAAACTTAAGAACATGACGACTGACATAGTTTGACCAGATTATATCTCGCGATTTTGATGTTGTTGCTATGATTTTATGTAATGGATCTCTAGACTTACATGTGTTCTACAACCTGAAATCTTTAAATCACTAATAACTTACATGTATTGCAAGTTGTGGGAGCCCAAAGTAGGCCTCACGAACTGTTCTTCATTTCTGGGTAACCCAGAAATGAAGAACAGCTTTGACAACCACTTTAGACGGATCAGATCTGCTTTGCTGGGTATTATATGATTATGATTGTTGTTGTATCGTGTAGTACTATATTAGTTCTATAATCTGTGTGCAATAGATAGTCCAGAAACAGCTTGGTATGATCATAAATCGCGGTCAAACTAGGCCACATGATCATTGACTTGGTTTTCTGGGTTTGTATCAAGAACATGAAGAACACCTATAGCGACGGTTCTGTAGCTATAGGTGGTCTTTAGCGACATATTATTTAATATTTTTCGGAAATTAATAAAAAATAGAAAAAAATTAGTTTTTAATTATTAAAAATACAAAATAAATTATTAAAAATTATTAAAAATTCCGAAAATTAGTTTTTAATTATTTTTAATATATTTCATAAATATTTAATATTTTTGAAATATTAAAAGTATTTAATTTATTTAATTATAATATTAAATAAATTATTTAAAAATGATTTTAATATTAGAAAAATCATTAAAAATTATATTATGATATAAGAAAATATTTTAAGTTATTTTTAATGACTTTTAATATTTTATGATAAATTTCATTAATAAATTAATATTAATGGTAATTAATTTATTTACTTAATGAATTAAGTAAATTAATTAAAAATGATTTTATTATATTAAAAATCATATTAAATGAAAATAAAGTGTTTAAAAATATTTTAAGTTATAAAATATAACTTTTAATATTTAAAGGATAATTTCATTAATAATTTAATATTAATGATTATTAAGTTATTATTATTGATATTAAATTTATTTAATAATTATATTAAATAAATAGTTTAAAAATGGTTTTATTAATTTAAAAATTATTTAAAAAGGATATAAATGAATTAAAAATATTTTAAGTTATGAATAATGACTTTTAATATTTTGATAAATAGAACATTAATACTTTAATATTAATGATAATTATTTAAAAATAATTTTAAATGTTTTAAAAATCATTTAAGGGTAATATTAATACTTTAAAAGTATTTTGGGTTATTATGCATAACTTTAATATTTTGGAAATGATTTCATTAATAGTTTAATACTAATTAAATATTTATTATAATAGAATTGATTGGTATTTAAATCATTTAAATATGATTCCAATGTTTGAAAATTCATGATAAATTATAATAAATGTTTTAAAATTATACTGAGTCATTTAAAAATAATATGACTGATACGTACTGATGTTAAGTTATAAAATAGAGTCTTAGACTCGATAATTACCCAATAAAGTTGTCGGTAGACCGACATGTTTCAGAAATTGATCTGGACTTAGATATTTTGATTGTATAAGTGATTATTTGTGATTCAATAGTTATTAAACATAGGTGCTAATGTGATTAGGTTATGTGTTGACTGCAATAAACAGTGTTATGTGTTATAGTATGTTGTTCTAATCGAACGAACTATCTTATTAATGATAGGTCGTGAGATAAGCGATAGATCTTAATTACAAGTTGTAAGCAGCGTTTCAGGCAAGTATCTAACCTTTGCATTTTCTTTATGCAATGGATGTGAGTAAGAATGTTTCTAAACTATATTATTATTGTACAGATTATGAACTTTATATTATATAAGCTCATTGAATATCAATATGTTAGTATATGATAATTCGGACATATATATTCTGTTCGTTAATTTCTAGAAGTGGTTAAACAAGTGTCCCCACTTGGATAATCATTGTATTTAATCACATGTTGATATACCTTTGTCAATTACCCGTATACAGATATATTGAATTATAGATTATTATTGAACAAGATAAAACCTTTGATTTAGAACCCAGAAAGGTATGAACATCCCTACACGGGAAAATTTTTATGCGCTCCGGCGGACAAAGGATGAACGATAATATCGTTCTAGCAATGTAGTATTGATCAATGCAGGGCATAACGGGCTGATCACCCCCGTGCCCGTAAGTTATGACGGTTTACAGATGAATTTCTGTTTAACCTTTTCGAAAATGAAAACAATGTTCATGGCATGTCACCATAACCCCAGATATAGTCATTATGTAGTTTCAAAAATTTGAAAGAGAGTTGTTATGTTATTATTATCGGTTCAGAATACTTCACAACTATTGACTTGTTGTAGAAGAATAGTACAAAGAAAACATTTAAATCCTTTCAGCTTATATATATATATATATATATATATATATATATATATATATATATATATATATATATATATATAATTGTTATTGCTTGCTGGGCACTCAAATGCTCATCCTTGCTTAAATTTAAATGTTTTCAGCTAAGTGCGAACGACCAGAGAACTCTGCTAAGGACAAAAGAAAAGGGAAGGTTGCTGAATGAACGAATTACTATGTTATGTAATAGTTTAATGTTATTAAGACAATTATAATATATATTATCTATCATGGGTTGTAATGAATGTTTAAAGGTTTCGTACTTGGGAGTTAGACTCTGATAAGTATGTAAATTAATTTGATCTTTTATATTATTGTTATTATTATTAGTATTATTCCGCTCATAGAAATGGTATCGTGAAGAACCGAGTTCGGGTTTCAAGTATCCGAGTTTGGGGTCCTCACAGGTTGGTATCAGAGCTATATGGTTAGAAACCTTAAGTGGGCTAGACCTTAGGCTATAACCTTAGAACAGAGAGAAACGTTGAAAATATAAATAACTCATATATAGAGTTTAAAAAGAGATGAATTGACTAAATTCATCGTCAAACTAAATAAAAGATAACTTGTATAAAACTCTTATTTGTTGTGTGTATATACTATATGCTAATTAGGATAATTTATGTGTGTAGATGTCAGGTGAAAAAGGATTCGATTACCCTCGGATAGTAGAGAAGGAGCCAATATCGAAGCCGATAGTTGAAATAGAGGCTCTTGATGAACACAATTCAGACGATGTGGTTATCGTAGAAAATGTAGTACAAGATCCGGAGATGGTGGAGTTGTCAGATAGTGATTCGGACACTAAAGTTGAAGCTGATCAAGTATCAACGGAAGTGCAGAATCTGAAGAACAAGGTTTCTTCTCTGGAAAGGTTGTGGGAGATAGAAAGGCTGTTGAATAGTCAGTTACGTCAAGCGTTAATAGAAACATTGGAAGGACAAGATAAGCTTAAAATTCAAATTGGTCAGATGGGGGCCACAAGCAACACATCGTGTGCAGCTCCGGATAAGAAGGGGAAAAGAAAGATAGAAGACCATGATTTAGGAAAATCCAATAAGAAGAAATGGAAAGGAATTTGTTATCTTTGTGGCTATGAAGGACATACCACTCCGTACTGTCCTGACTACAAAAAAGGAGCATGTTATGTCTGTGGTATAGAAGGTCATCAGGCGAGAGAATGTCCAAGGAAAAGGTGTAATAAATAGGTAGTATAGGTTCTGTTGTGTAGGAGTGTTTAATATAATACATACATATGATAAGTACGTTTGTGTAATGTAATGTTTCCAACTTTTATATTAAGTCAAGACTGTAAATCCCGACTTTTGAGGTCATAAAGGGATAGCTGAAGTTCAAAGCATTTTGTGCTATGTAAAATATTCGTTAAATGAATATGAATCTATGTTTGAGAAATGGTGAAATAAGTTTAAAATATTAAACTTATGTGATAAGGTTTAGAATGTAAGTTAAATTATGATTTTTTTCAATCAGATAATGCCGCCAAGACGTCGAACTCGCAATCAAAGGGCAGAGGAATCTGTCAACAACGTTGAGGGACAACAACAACCAGATCCGATGCAGCAATTCGTGAACATGTTAGCTCAGGCTATGCAACAGGGAATACCGGTCGCTGGAAACCAGCCGGGCAACCGCTTAGCGAACTTCAAAGACTTTAAGGCTGTAGGACCACCAGAATTCAAAGGTACAACTGACCCTATAGAAGCTCAAATTTGGGTTAAGGAAATTGAAAAAGCGTTTACGGTAGCTAGGGTAGATGAGGGGCAGAAAATTGCTTTTGCCACTTACATGATGAAGGGGGAAGCAAATTTTTGGTGGGAAGTGAATCAGGCTAGGGCAGGAGAAGGTGTAGTCACATGGGATAGATTTAAAACTTTGTTTTTCGAAAATTATTTTTCACCAAGTATGCAGGCGAGGATGGAGGTTAAATTTTTAGAGTTAAAGCAGGAGAATATAACGGTGTCTGAATACGCCGCCAAATTTAATGAGTTAGCTAGGTTTGCTCCGCATCAAGTTGATACGGAGGCTAGGAAAGCTAGAAGGTTTGAGCTGGGATTGAAACCCTGGCTCTATAACAAAGTGGCGGTGTTGCAAATTCCTACATTTGCAGCACTCATGGAGAAAGCGATCATAGCTGAGGAGGGAAGTGAGGCCTTGAGCCTTTACAATAAGGAGAGGAAGAATAAGGGTAAGATAGAAGGAGCTAGGAAGGTGGAAATTAATAGTGGGAGCAGGAGTGAAGATAGTAAGAGGAAGGTGAGCAGTTTTGCAAGTGTACAAGTGAAACATGAAGGTGTTAAGAAACAGATAGTCCCATGTAAGACATGTGGGAAGAATCACTCGGGGGAGTGTTTGCAAGGAAAAATTTGTTTGCTATAAGTGCGGACAGGAGGGCCATATTTCTCCCAACTGCCCCAATCCTAGGATGAATTGTGACACCCCCAAATTTGGGTACTTCGATTCCACGGGATTTGGTGTTCACTGTACAAGCATCATCTATCTATCTACCCATAAATAATATCAAACTATACAATAGATAGAAATCATAATAAAATCTCTTCCCTTAAGGGTTACATCAACTGAATCATAAATAAATCCCAGGTTACTCTAACCTTAAAACATCTGTGCGGAATTCTAAACAAATAAGTCTTAACATCAACATAACTCAAGTCTTAAACAAATACATCAGTTAATAAATAACAGGTCTTCATCATTTGCTAACTTTGCCCTTGCCCTTACTAGTGGAGGGTTCATCGCTTCTTTCATTCTTAACTGCAATGTTATTATTAAGCAAGAGTGAGCACAAATGCCCACAAGTATAACAATGAAATAACAGTATAATAACATGCGAATAAATCAAAGACGTCTGAATAAGAGCTCAACTTTTGAATCAAGAATGAATAACAAGAATCAAAAGAATTCTGAGGGTCATAAGACCTTGAACTATGCCCTAGGTTATCAAGGATTATACTTGAAACCTTTAACAGTCATAAGACTATGGACCTTCTTCTCGTACTTAGGGGAATCAGCCCTTAGTACCATACTGTGCACAATATCTTAACGCTAACGCATAAGTGAATCCCTTTTCAGGGTTGTTCATCTCAGTTTGACATTCGAGTCCGCACCAAAGGAAGTTTGGTTTGGATAATTCAATAAGGGTTCTGAAATTTAGAACGTTCATCAACTAAGGACTAGCTAAATCATTACACTAGTCTAAAAAGGTTCAACAATAATGATATTCGATTTGAATAATAATCTCAAATGTATACAATAGAACAATTATTGTATAATTGAATCATGCTTTGAAAGATAATCAATCTTTAATATAATACTTGAACTTGAATAATAATTTAAGTTTAAGTAAATTGCTCAATGTAAAAGTAGAGTTAAGAAACTTGCTCAATTTAAGAGTTTAAGTTTAGGAGACTTACCTCGCGTGTAGATTACACTTTAACTAATCACGTTCTTTGAAATAAATCCTACATACCATTCACATTCAATACCAGTTAATTATTAACTAATCATCATAACTTATTCTCGTTGTCTACTTTAATAATTGACTAACTTAGTCAAATCATCACGTTGACACCTAATTTGTTCGTTATGAATGAATAACTAATTATGTATTTAATAATACAACTCACACGTAATTATGTTATTTACATGCTAAACAAATATTTTATCATCATATAATATTTCTAACATATTTACATGTTCATTATTTTAATACACTAACCCATTGTTAGACTTAGAAAATTTAAAAGCTCATTTTTTTTTCCAGTTCGCGAAGAGCACAGAATTCAGCGAAAATAATTACTACAAAATCATTAATTCTCCAAATTAAACATACCCACATGTTGGAATTCATATATAATTAATACCCAATATTTATATACTGACAAAACTAATTTTAAACACTTAATAACAGATTTAAAGCCTAACAATTCACTGACTTTGATGTTCATGAAGTTTTAGAAAACTTTATGTGAAAATTCTCCCTACGAATTCGTTATAATACTGAATTCGTTCGTTTAAGGCTTAAACTCTTCGTATTAACATGCATAACAACATACAAGTCCAAAATTTAGGGATAATATATAATCAATACATTAATTATCACCTATATGGCCATATGGCCATATCACGTACTCTGTTTATTTTGAAATAACAAGTCATCAGATTACTACACTTAGGGTATGGGATCATGCAATATATAAAAAAAAACATGTTAAGCTACTCTTATGATTACATTTATACTCATAATTGTTACCCTAGTCAACCATAGAAACTCTACAGAGGACTTAAGCCATAATTATGAAAACTTTAAAAAGACGTAGAAATAGAATTTGAGAAAGAAGAGATTACCCAAAGCGTAGATGAGTAAGGATGACAATTCTCTCTATTTCAATCACAATACACACAATCTCTCTCAAAGATTTCTCCAACTCTCTCTGCAAACTCTCTGGTTCTAAAAATACGTAAGTTAAACTCATCTGAGCCTTTAAGCGCAGAGTTGAGGTCAGTTATTCCATTCGTGGTTTAACTGTCCCCAACTCCTCCTAAGGCCTCATTTGGCTAGGAAACTAGGTTCAAAACTCATTATTTTAATAACCTTTTATCATATAGTTTGAAAATGTCACCCTCTTTATAAAATAAATCCCATATTTTATTTAATTTACTTTAAATAAAATATAATAATTACTCGTAAATTCACATAATCATATATTCAATTATCTCATTAATAAATAATGTCAATTTATTAATTCGCTAATTAATAATTAAATTAATTAAATAACATCATGCTTAATTAAATAATTTATTTAATTAAATAAGCTCACATAATTTCATACCTTGATAAAATTATTCTCTTTATTAATTTAATAAATGTAACACATATAATTAAATTAATCTATCACAATTGCATCAATTGATTATTTAATCTAATAATTAAATCATAAAAAAAATATTTATTTAATTCAATAAATATTTAAAATAAATTACAAAATTCTCGTTCGTCACATCTTTCCTCCCTTAAAAGGATTCTGTCCCCAGAATCACGACTCAGTAATTTTGACTCGTTACAATCTCCCCCCCTTACAAAGATTCTGTCCCCAGAATCGCATACACATAATTAAGTAAATAAATGAGGGTAATTCTTCATCATATTCTCTTCGAGTTCCCACGTAGCTTCTTCAGCGTTGTGGTTCTTCCAAATTACCTTAACTGAAGGTATTACTTTATTTCTCAGAACTTGTTCTTTTCGGTCGACAATTTGGACAGGAATTTCTTAATAAGATAAGTCTTTCTCAAAATGTAGTGGTTCATATTCAATTACATGCTTGTAATCAGGTTTGTAAGGTCGTAACACAGAAACATGGAAGACGTTGTGAATATTCTCGAGTGCTGGAGGTAAGGCTACCTCGTACGCAACTTCTCCAATTCTTCGCAGTACCTCAAAGGGTCCAATAAATCTTGGGCTCAATTTTCCTTTCTTTCCGAACCTGATCTTTCCCTTCCAGGGAGAGACCTTCAAGAAAACATAACTACCGGATTCAAACTCGATAGTTTTACGATGTGGATCAGCGTATTTCTTCTGTCGATCTTGAGCTGCTACCAGTCGTGCTCGGATCACTTTGACTATTTCTGCCGTCTGCTGTACCAATTCTGGCCCTAGCAATTGTCTTTCACCAACTTCATCCCAATAAAGCGGAGTTCTACACTTTCTGCCGTATAACGCTTCATAAGGCGGCATACCAATACTAGCGTGGTAACTGTTGTTGTAGCCGAACTCTACCAACGGTAGGTGATCATCCCAATTTCCTTTGAAGTCCATTACACAGGCTCGTAACATATCTTCCAGTGTTTGAATCGTTCATTCGCTCTGTCCGTCTGTTTGAGGGTGGTAAGCTGCACTCATTCGCAGTTGTGTACCCATGCATTCCTAAAGATGTTTCCAGAAATTTGATGTGAAGCGCGGATCCCTATCGGAAACAATAGATACCGGCACTCCGTGCCTCGAAACAATCTCCTTCACATATAATCTTGCCAACTGATCTAAGTTAAATCTGATTTTGATAGGAAGGAAGTGCGCGGATTTCGTCAGTCGGTCAACGATAACCCATACTGCGTCGTAGCCTTTCTGAGTCGTCGGAAGGCCAACCACGAAGTCCATCGTAATATGTTCCCATTTCCATTCTGGGATCTCCAACGGTTGTAGCAATCCACTCGGTCTCTGATGTTCTGCTTTAACTTTCTGACATGTCAGGCATTTGGCAACACATTCTGCAACATCACGTTTCAAATTCGGCCACCAGAAATGTTGTCGAAGATTTTGGTACATTTTTGTACTACCAGGGTGAATCGAATATCTTGAACTATGAGCCTCACTCAAAATTTCTTCCTTAATTTCTTGTACTGGCGGAACCCAAATTCTGCTTTCAAATCTCAATATTCCTTCCTTATCCATCTTAAATCTTGGTTCGGTTCCTTCAGATATCTTCGTTGTTACCTTTTTGCATTCATCATCTTGAAGCTGAGCCTCCTTCACTCTATCTAGTAGAGTTGTACCAGATTGCATCTGAAATAGCTTCTCATCAATCTCCGTAGGATACTTCACTTCTAACTCCAGTTTCTCCATATCTGCAATTAGCTCCTGCTGAGCAGTCAACATCATCAATTTCTCACGACCCTTTCTACTTAAGGCGTCGGCAACCACATTAGCCTTACCCGGATGGTATAAAATCTCACAGTCATAATCCTTGATTAATTCCAACCATCTTCTTTGACGCATATTCAAATCTTTTTGTGTAAAAATATATTTCAGACTCTTGTGGTCCGTATATATTTCACACTTTTCCCCGTATAGATAGTGCCTCCAAATTTTCAAAGCAAAAACAACTGCAGCTAACTCCAAATCATGGGTTGGGTAACCCTTCTCGTAATCCTTCAACTGTCGTGATGCATACGCAATGACTTTGCCGTTTTGCATCAGCACACAGCCAAGTCCTTTATGTGACGCATCGCTAAAAACAACAAAATTTCCTGTATCATCTGGAAGAGATAACACAGGCGCTGTACTCAACCTCTTCTTTAATTCTTGAAAACTCTCCTCACACTTCTCCGTCCAAACAAATTTCACAGCTTTTCGAGTTAAATTCGTTAACGGAGTTGCGATCTTAGAAAAATCTTGTATGAATCTTCTATAATATCCTGCTAATCCAAGAAAACTTCTTACTTCTGACGGCGTTCTCGGCTGATCCCAGTTAATCACAGCTTCTACTTTGGATGGATCTACCGAAATTCCATCTTTATCGATTACGTGACTAAGAAATTGTACTCTCTCGATCCAGAATTCGCATTTCGAAAATTTAGCATACAACTTCTCCCTTCTCAATACTTCCAACGTTAACCTCAAGTGTTCTTCATGTTCCTCTTTGGTTTTGGAATATACCAAAATGTCATCTATAAATACCACCACGAATTTGTCCAAAAACGGCTTGAATACACCATTCATTAGTCCCATAAATGCTGCAGGAGCATTCGTAAGACCAAACGACATTACTAAAAACTCATAATGACCATATCGCGTTCAGAACGCTGTCTTCGGTACATCCTCTGGCCTCACCTTCAGCTGGTGATAACCACTCCTCAAGTCAATCTTGGAAAAGTATTTTTCTCCCTTCAATTGATCAAACAGATCATCGATCCTCGGTAATGGATATCTGTTCTTAATCGTGACCTTATTTAATTCTCTGTAGTCAATGCAGAGCCTCATCGATCCGTCCTTCTTTTTCACGAACAACACCGGCGCTCCCCACGGCGATACGCTCGGTTGAATGTACTTTTTGTCCAACAATTCTTGTAGTTGTACCATTAATTCCTTCATCTCTACTGGCGCCATTCGGTATGGTGCCTTCGATATTGGAGCAGTTCCGGGCGCCAAATCAATCACAAAGTCTACTTCTCTATCTGGTGGGAGTCCTGGCAAATCGTCTGGAAATACTTCGATGAAGTCCCTCACAATCGGTATCTCCTCTACTTTCGGGTTCTCTTTTCGACTGTCGACTATGTAAGCTAAATATCCTACACAGCCTTGTCTTAATAACTTCCTGGCCTGCAACATCGTCAGACAACTCGCTTGTCTAGGCGACTTGCTACTATAAAACACAACCTTTGACGGAGTCATAAGGTTAATATGCTTCTTTTGACAGTCAATTACAGCCCCATAATTGGATAACCAATCCATACCCAATATAACGTCGAATTCCCCCAATCGAATAGGGATAAGATCTACGTTCATGATATTACCCTTAATATCCACTCTACAATTCTTATACACATGCTTAACAGGAATTATCTCTCTATTCGCAATTTCTATAATCATGGGATATTCTAATTCATCCTTAAGCAAATCTAAACTATTAGCAAAGTCATCGGATATAAAGGAACAAGTAGCACCCGAATCAAATAAAACGTAAGCATTAATTTTATTGATCGGAATGATACCTGACACCACATCACGAGACTGAATTGCATCCTGCACCGTCATATTGAAAGTCCTGGCGGTTGGTCTGTTTGTTGCAGGTGGTCCGGTGATGGTTAAGGTATCTTCACTGCTATTTCCCCGGTTTCCTCCTTGTCCTGATCCTCCCGATCCCTTTTTGGGACAGTGTCTTGCTAAATGATCTTTCGAACCACCGTTGAAACAAGCACCCTTCTTTGGGTTTGGACAATTTGGTGCTATGTGGCCTTCCTGACCACAATTATAGCACACTCTCTTTCCCTTCAAACAAACTCCTAGATGTGCCTTGCCGCAAGTCAGACATGCTTCTATCTTCTTTTTTTTCCCTCCGTGTTGACTTCCAGCTATCGAGTTATCCGTCCACTTCCTCTTCTGATTATTATTATTCCCAGTATTACTTCCACCAGTCTTGTTATTACCTTCATTCTCACTCTTTTTCTTTTTCTGTTCTTGGTTGTACTTAGTCACTGCATCACTTCCTCCTTCCGTGAGAATGGCCTTTTCCAAAACTCCCGCAAACGTGTTAAGTTGAAACATTGATACCTTGCTGTATACCCAAGGCTTCAGTCCTTGTTCGAATCGTCTGGCTTTCCTCTCGTCAGTGTGTACTTGAATCGGGGCAAACCTTGCCAACTCATCGAATTTAGCCGCGTATTCAGGCACGCTCATGTTTCCCTGTTTCAATTCCAGAAATTGCACCTCCATCTGATTCTGCGAACTAGCTGGGAAATACATTTCGAAAAACATCTCTTTGAATCCCTCCCACGTAATTACACCTTCACCTCCTCGCATCTTGTTTGCTTGCCACCAGTAGCTAGCCTCAGACTTCAACATAAATGTCGCAAAAACGGTCTTCTGATCTTCTCGAACCCTAGCAACGTCAAAAACCTTCTCCATTTCCATCACCCACGTTTGAGCCTCGATCGGGTTTCTGGAACCTTTGAACTCTGGCGGTCCCACCGCCTTAAAATCTTTAAACGTTGTGCTAGGTGGAGCTTGCGGTTG
This sequence comes from Panax notoginseng, assembly GCA_016801055.1. Lineage (NCBI taxonomy): Eukaryota > Viridiplantae > Streptophyta > Magnoliopsida > Apiales > Araliaceae > Panax > Panax notoginseng. The sequence continues at coordinate 147,447,196 of CM029020.1, forward strand.
GTTATTCATGACTCCAGTTAGTAAATTAACTAGCTGTTGAACTGGATTAACATTGGCATTATTGTTATTATTGGTTGACCCTTCCTGAGCCGGTTGACGTTGTTGTCTTCTCCTTGGTGGCATTTTTCTGTTAAATAAACGTTTATTAGAACTTTATTTATTTCTCTACATAGTTAAGACATTACTCAACAATTTAACATATCACTTAACACATCATCTCAAACAACTTGATATCTTTTCATTCAAATAAAAAGTTTTAACATTAAACTATATCATACTGCTATTTACATCATCTATCCTGGAATAAAGAATCCACAGGATTTAAAACATTCAAATATTAACATATTCCTTAGTTCATAAACACATCAGAATTTACATAAAACTATATAAGTCTTTCACATAAATAAACAGATTCTATTCATGTCTTCCAAGGTGCTCAATAGCCTTGTCACGCTCCTCATTCATGATACGAGACATCGTCCTGCGATCCAACATATACGATGGAAGTCCTTCAAACTGGATGGGGTACCTTAACACTCGCTCTTGAACCTCATCCATCGCATGATTAAGTGTGGCGTACGTGTCTTCAAGCTTTGCCTTCTTTGCACGACTATCATTTTCTGCACGATCAGCTCGATGTGATTCACTTACCCATCCTTCCTCTGCTATTTTCAGTCTTCCAGAAGTTTTCTTCAGTTCCTTCTTCAGCTTCTCTATCTCCTCGATTTTATATTCGGCTTGACCCTTCTCATGAATTAGATCCCACTCCACGTTTCCTAAACGTGTATGAAGGGTCACAATCTCTCTATCCTTCTCCTCTAAAGTAGACTGCTGAACAGTCGCTCGCTCAGTCAATTCCTGAACCTCATCTTGTAACTCCACGTTCTTTGAAATAAATCCTACATACCATTCACATTCAATACCAGTTAATTATTAACTAATCATCATAACTTATTCTCGTTGTCTACTTTAATAATTGACTAACTTAGTCAAATCATCACGTTGACACCTAATTTGTTCGTTATGAATGAATAACTAATTATGTATTTAATAATACAACTCACATGTAATTATGTTATTTACATGCTAAACAAATATTTTATCATCATATAATATTTCTAACATATTTACATGTTCATTATTTTAATACACTAACCCATTTTTAGACTTAGAAAATTTAAAAGCTCATTTTTTTATTTTATTTTTTCCAGTTCGCGAAGAACACAGAATTCAGCGAAAATAATTACTACAAAATCATTAATTCTCCAAATTAAACATACCCACATGTTGGAATTCATATATAATTAATACCCAATATTTATATACTGACAAAACTATTTTTAAACACTTAATAACAGATTTAAAGCCTAACAATTCACTGACTTTGATGTTCATGAAGTTTTAGAAAACTTTATGTGAAAATTCTCCCTACGAATTCGTTATAACACTGAATTCGTTCGTTTAAGGCTTAAACTCTTCGTATTAACATGCATAACAACATACAAGTCCAAAATTTAGGGATAATATATAATCAATACATTAATTATCACCTATATGGCCATATGGCCATATCACGTACTCTGTTTATTTTGAAATAACAAGTCATCAGATTACTACACTTAGGGTATGGGATCATGCAATATATAAAAAAAAAACATGTTAAGCTACTCTTATGATTACATTTATACTCATAATTGTTACCCTAGTCAACCATAGAAACTCTACAGAGGACTTAAGCCATAATTATGAAAACTTTAAAAAGACGTAGAAATAGAATTTGAGAAAGAAGAGATTACCCAAAGCGTAGATGAGTAAGGATGACAATTCTCTCTATTTCAATCACAATACACACAATCTCTCTCAAAGATTTCTCCAACTCTCTCTGCAAACTCTCTGGTTCTAAAAATACGTAAGTTAAACTCATCTGAGCCTTTAAGCGCAGAGTTGAGGTCAGTTATTCTATTCGTGGTTTAACTGTCCCCAACTCCTCCTAAGGCCTCATTTGGCTAGGAAACTAGGTTCAAAACTCATTATTTTAATAACCTTTTATCATATAGTTTGAAAATGTCACCCTCTTTATAAAATAAATCCCATATTTTATTTAATTTACTTTAAATAAAATATAATAATTACTCGTAAATTCACATAATCATATATTCAATTATCTCATTAATAAATAATGTCAATTTATTAATTCTCTAATTAATAATTAAATTAATTAAATAACATCATGCTTAATTAAATAATTTATTTAATTAAATAAGCTCACATAATTTCATACCTTGATAAAATTATTCTCTTTATTAATTTAATAAATGTAACACATATAATTAAATTAATCTATCACAATTGCATCAATTGATTATTTAATCTAATAATTAAATCATAAAAAAAATATTTATTTAATTCAATAAATATTTAAAATAAATTACAAAATTCTCGTTCGTCACATGAATAGTGGATGTTTTATATGCGGATCGACAGAGCACAGGGTGAAAGATTGTCCAAAAAGGAGGGTGGAGACAGGAAGTGTGAACATGGGCACTGGCAGCGGAACGTTAGCAATCACGGGACCGACTTCGTCAAGCAAGCCAACAAAATCTACGGCAAGGGTCTACAACATGACAGTTCAGGATACGGCAGCAGCTGGCACTAGAACTCCGGGTATTATTCGTATGCCTTTTTATTTTCTTATGCATGATTTTCCTATATATAGTAAAATTATTTTATAAAGAAATTTTGAGGAGGAATTTGAGTTCTGTTAGAAACCAATTTTTCTGTGTAATCAGAAAGACAAGCTTCATGTATCGAGATTTACTTACAATGATTGTGTACGCTATGTGACCGTGTATGTATAGGCTTTAAAACGGTGATTCCGGGGACGGAATCTTTATAAGGGAGGGTGAATGTAACAACCCGATATTTTCTATATAAATAAATAAGAAATTTTGTGAATACATTTTTTTTTTATTAAGGATGAGGATTTGTACAAGATTATGTGTATATGTATTTATGTGGTAAGTAAAAATATATTTATTACATAATTATTTACAAATGAATTTATTTTAAAATTATTGATTATTAAAAAGTATATAATTATAATAATTAATTTATGGTAGAAATATTTTAATAATTATTTTCCATGAAAATATATAATCATATATTATTTAAATAATATATGGAGTGATTTTTAGAATAAATATAATAATTATTTTATTATATGAATTTTAGTACAGGTTATTAAGTTAATTATTTTACCTTAATTATTAAGGTTAAATATGGCAGATAAATCAGATATGGAATCTAAACCCTAATTTTGGATTATTGCCAAGGTATGAGAATAATAATATAATATTAATTATATTTTGATTTTTCAATGCTATGAATATGTACTGTATGTATGTATTGTTAATGATTGGTCAATTATGATATTTAATTTCAAAACCCTAGTATTAATTGGTTAAACCCTAATTTTACTTAGGGAAACTCTAAATTGAAAATCAATTGTGAGCTTAAGACTGTTATATAACTATGTTATATGTTTTATGTTGTGTATTAAATGATTAATTAGGTTAAACCCTAATTATAATCTAGAAACCCTAATTATAAAATAGAAACCCTAATTTCCAATTTGAAAGCCTAATTGCTAAAATCATAACTATAATTATTATTTTAGAAAATAATTATGTTAATTTGGAAACCCTAATTTATAATTTGGGGAAACCTAATAATATCAAGAAAACCCTAAATATATTTTTAAAACCCTAATTTTCTATTTAAAAACCCTAATTATAATTATTTAGTTATAATTTAATTTTTATTGAACTCTACATATAATTGCTCAAACCCTAGAAATTATTTAGGAAATTTTAATGTTTAAAATCTAGTGATTAGAATCTAGATTCAAGTGTCATGGACAAAAATACCCTTAATTACTTTATTAAAAAATATATATATATATATTACTTTTTAATTTTTAGAAGCTTGCTTGCAAATCCTTCCATATTTTGAGTTGTTAACCAACTCCAACTACTCCTTGTGACTCAAAATTGACAGCAAACCATGCTAGATCAGCCATATACATGAATCAATTTGTCTATTTAAGGATTTAAGGAGAGAGAAAATGTATTTTGTTACTTACATTTTGTCCAAGCTCTCAACCAATTCTCTCTCTATCAAAACCTCCGAAAATATCATCATATATTAGTTACAAATCAAGCCCCACGAAAATCCATAACAAACATCAGTAGCCAGATTACAAGAAGATCAAAGCAAAGGTATAAACCCTAGCCCGAAAATCTGTCCAAATTTTCTATGTTAGATGTTATGTTTGAATGTTAGAATATGTTGTTAGTAGTGTCTAGTGATGATCTGAGTTACTAGATGTTAGATCCATAACATCTAGAGGCTCGGATTTGAAGATCTTCAAAGTCTGGAAATTTTTTAAAGAGGCGTCTGACAGCGAATGTCAGAGCCTGTAGATCCTTATTGGTTTATGTTTTTGGTTGTTTTATGTTTTAAATATGTAGCCTGGTATATGGTCTTTAAGATGCAAGTTGTAGAATATTCATTTGATGTCTAGATTTGTTGTTATTAACGGTCAAAGGCCGTTGACCGGCATTGACCTGACATTTTCTGGGCAGCCCAGAAAGCCAGGAACCGCCTCTGACAATTTTTTTCAAGCGTTTAGATCTGTCATGTTACTGTTGATCCGTGTTTATGGATATATCTATATTATACTATGTTGCTTGTACTACATCCTCAGGCCTTAAGATCACATATATAGTAAACAGGTTGAAATTTCTAGCCGGTCAAACTAGTGAAGCCGATCATGTTCTCTGTTTTCTGGGTAACCCAGAAAACTTAAGAACATGACGACTGACATAGTTTGACCAGATTATATCTCGCGATTTTGATGTTGTTGCTATGATTTTATGTAATGGATCTCTAGACTTACATGTGTTCTACAACCTGAAATCTTTAAATCACTAATAACTTACATGTATTGCAAGTTGTGGGAGCCCAAAGTAGGCCTCACGAACTGTTCTTCATTTCTGGGTAACCCAGAAATGAAGAACAGCTTTGACAACCACTTTGGACGGATCAGATCTGCTTTGCTGGGTATTATATGATTATGATTGTTGCTGTATCGTGTAGTACTATATTAGTTCTATAATCTGTGTGCAATAGATAGTCCAGAAACAGCTTGGTATGATCATAAATCGCGGTCAAACTAGGCCACATGATCATTGACTTGGTTTTCTGGGTTTGTATCAAGAACATGAAGAACACCTATAGCGACGGTTCTGTAGCTATAGGTGGTCTTTAGCGACAGATTATTTAATATTTTTCGGAAATTAATAAAAAATAGAAAAAAATTAGTTTTTAATTATTAAAAATACAAAATAAATTATTAAAAATTATTAAAAATTCTGAAAATTAGTTTTTAATTATTTTTAATATATTTCATAAATATTTAATATTTTTGAAATATTAAAAGTATTTAATTTATTTAATTATAATATTAAATAAATTATTTAAAAATGATTTTAATATTAGAAAAATCATTAAATATTATATTATGATATAAGAAAATATTTTAAGTTATTTTTAATGACTTTTAATATTTTATGATAAATTTCATTAATAAATTAATATTAATGGTAATTAATTTATTTACTTAATGAATTAAGTAAATTAATTAAAAAAGATTTTATTATATTAAAAATCATATTAAATGAAAATAAAGTGTTTAAAAATATTTTAAGTTATAAAATATAACTTTTAATATTTAAAGGATAATTTCATTAATAATTTAATATTAATGATTATTAAGTTATTATTATTGATATTAAATTTATTTAATAATTATATTAAATAAATAGTTTAAAAATAGTTTTATTAATTTAAAAATTATTTAAAAAGGATATAAATGAATTAAAATATATTTTAAGTTATGAATAATGACTTTTAATATTTTGATAAATAGAACATTAATACTTTAATATTAATGATAATTATTTAAAAATAATTTTAAATGTTTTAAAAATCATTTAAGGGTGATATTAATACTTTAAAAGTATTTTGGGTTATTATACATAACTTTAATATTTTGGAAATGATTTCATTAATAGTTTAATACTAATTAAATATTTATTATAATAGAATTGATTGGTATTTAAATCATTTAAATATGATTCCAATGTTTGAAAATTCATGATAAATTATAATAAATGTTTTAAAATTATACTGAGTCATTTAAAAATAATATGACTGATACGTACTGATGTTAAGTTATAAAATAGAGTCTTAGACTCGATAATTACCCAATAAAGTTGTCGGTAGACCGACATATTTCAGAAATTGATCTGGACTTAGATATTTTGATTGTATAAGTGATTATTTGTGATTCAATGGTTATTAAACATAGGTGCTAATGTGATTAGGTTATGTGTTGACTGCAATAAGCAGTGTTATGTGTTATAGTATGTTGTTCTAATCGAACGAACTATCTTATTAATGATAGGTCGTGAGATAAGTGATAGATCTTAATTACAAGTTGTAAACAGCGCTTCAGGCATGTATCTAACCTTTCCATTTTCTTTATGCAATGGATGTGAGTAAGAATGTTTCTAAACTATATTATTATTGTACAGATTATGAACTTTATATTATATAAGCTCATTGAATATCAACATGTTAGTATATGATAATTCGGACATATATATTCTGTTCGTTAATTTCTAGAAGTGGTTAAACAAGTGTCCCCACTTGGATAATCATTGTATTTAATCACATGTTGATATACCTTTGTCAATTACCCGTATACAGATATATTGAATTATAGATTATTGTTGAACAAGATAAAACCTTTGATTTAGAACCCAGACAGGTATAAACATCCCTACATGGGAAAATTTTTATGCGCTCCGGCGGACAAAGGATGAACGATAATATCGTTCTAGCAATGTAGTATTGATCAATGCAGGGCATAACGGGCTGATCACCCACGTGCCCGTAAGTTATGACGGTTTACAGATGAATTTCTGTTTAACCTTTTCGAAAATGAAAACAATGTTCATGGCATGTCACCATAACCCCATATATAGTCATTATGTAGTTTCAAAAATTTGAAAGAGAGTTGTTATGTTATTATTATCGGTTCAGAATACTTCACAACTATTGACTTGTTGTAGAAGAATAGTACAAAGAAAACATTTAAATCCTTTCAGCTTATATATATATATAATTGCTATTGCTTGCTGGGCACTCAAATGCTCATCCTTGCTTAAATTTAAATATTTTCAGCTAAGTGCGAACGACCAGAGAACTCTGCTAAGAACAAAGGAAAATGGAAGGTTGCTGAATGAACGAATTACTATGTTATGTAATAGTTTAATGTTATTAAGACAATTATGATATATATTATCTATCATGGGTTGTAATGAATGTTTAAAGGTTTCGTACTTGGGAGTTAGACTCTGATAATTATGTAAATTAATTTGATCTTTTATATTATTGTTATTATTATTAGTATTATTCCGCTCATAGAAATGGTATCGTGAAGAACCGAGTTCGGGTTTCAAGTATCCGAGTTTGGGGTCCTCACAAGAACAATGAAAGCAAAAGGGTGAGTTCAACTAGCCCAGTAAGAAATATTATGACTAAGATAATGCAGAATAAATTATCGTTAGCCTTCAACAGTGTTAAACTGATAAAATATTATAAACATCAAGTTTAACTGCAGCGGGACAAGATATCCATTAAAAGAGTCAAGTAGAGAATAACAGCTACTATCTTTTATGATTTAAACAATTTTTCATTACTTTTATCGCTGAGACTCAGCTTAATACATAATCCACATCATCCCTGCACTACGGCAAATGATATTCATTAATATCACGACCACAAATTATCCATGCACTACGGGCCAAAGATATTTGTATATTCATCAATGGTCATGATCATGCCAACAACTGTCCATCAATGCACTACGGGCCAATGAGGACTTTTACCACATCATTTGTAACATTACAGTCATGATTACACCGAATAATCCCTGGTTATAATCATACCAAGTCCATCTATGCACTACATGCCACAGATGACTTTCAACAAAATATAAACATGAGAATGATGACAATGATATAAGAATTCAATAAAACAAGTTCAAGAATTAATTTGTCCAGGAACCAACAATATCCAAATTGTCAACATGATACTGCTTTGTAGAGTAAAAATTAAGAATGCTTAGAAGAATATTTCCATAAAAAGATACTGGATGAAGCGCAAATATCAAAAATATTCCACTAATTTCATGGAGTATAAAAGCCAAAACTTTAACCAACTGAGTATAATAAAGAATGGAATAATAAAAGAATTCACCAAGCATGGGATAGACCGCACAGACAGGTTATTCCAACAGAAAAATAAATAATGGAACTAGGTCATGTGTAAACGCACCGACATGATATTCTGACAGAATAATAAATAATGGAACCAGGTCCGGCGTAAACGCACAGACAGGATAATTCGACAGAATAATAAATAATGGAACCAGGTCCGACGTAAACGCACAGACATGATATTTCGATAGAATAATAAAGAACGCAATATTAGAAGAATTTCACCATGTATGCGGTACTTCGCATGAATAGGCTATTCTAACGGAATAATAAGGACTGAAATAATAGAAGTTCTCTTCATGAATACGAAAGAAATAATACCCCTTACCGTAAAAGAAGAGTACTCCGACTAGTAGGGCGAGGATATTCTTGAAGAAAACTTACACTACGCTCAAAGCTTCTTAAAACTCTAAAGAAATACGCTCAAGATTATAGAAGAATTCTCTGAACTTCTGGTGTGGTTTTCAATTCTAAATAAGCATCCTATTTATAGGAAAATAAAAAGGATACTATGTTGCACTATGCAGTAAAATATAATATATTCTATTTATAATTAAATAAAACACAACTTTATAAAAGTATTCTGTTTTATATAAAAAGTGTTTACTATGCAAATACTATGCATAATAAAATATAATTTATTCTATTTAAAATCTAATAAAATAAATAACTTTATAAAAGTATTCTGTTTTATATAAAAAGATTTTACTATGCAAAATACTATGCATAATAGAATATAATATATTCTATTTATAGTCTAATAAAACAGATAACTTTATAAAAGTATTCTGTTTTATATATAAAGCTTTTCTGTTTTATTACATTAATAATACCAATAAAACAAAATTTATAATATATATATATATATATATATATATATATATATATATATATATAAACCTCTGTGGCTTCATATAAAGAGACCTCAACATAATTAACAATATTTATCATCATTATTATAATTCACAATATTAACGGACCAGGTCGTTCCCAATTCCAATAAGGATTTCTCCCTATTGGCGCACAATTAGATGACCAAACTCTCCTTGACAATAATTGAATCAAATAAGGTGAGATACTATGCAGCAATTACAGTAACAATAATTAAACAAATCTGAGTGACTTCTTACGTAAGTATCAATAATCAATACCGTGTGCTACTATGCCACCACGCGTATTACTGTACTTTTAACACCGGGTGTTTCAACAGTTAACGGTAAAACTTCCGCCGCTATTTTTATAAAGTATTTTTGTCGTTTTCTGAATATGACAATAATTCTGTTGTGGGATCCACCAATGATTGTGTCATCGTACGAATATTCCTTGTTAAAATGAATATTCCCCGACCAATCGAATATTATTCAACAACTTGCGTACTTTGCAAAATTTATAAATATTACCCACAACTATAACATTATATCAAATTCATTCCATAATATTTAAAAATGATATTTATAGAAAACTCATCTTTATAAAAAAAAATTGGGGTCTTACAGTTAGCATCGACATTATTATTATTAGTAGAATGCTCAGGGGTTCGTTGTAGTGGTTGACGTCTTCTTGGATGCATTTTCTGCTTAAAAATATACACTTATTAGATCATTACTCGATTTCTTAAGTACTTTATACTTAACTTAAACATTTTAAAAAAAATTAGCACATAACATATAACATCTTGAATAAATATTGACATTTTATTCATTCATAATCTTTTAAAGACATGGAAATGATAGCATCACTGCTATTTACATCACTCTCCTGAACTTGTAAAGTTTCAGGATAACATCATCATATCCCATTGGTCACATAACGATTGGGATTTACATCTTATTTATTATATAGTTATTATTAAGACATTGCACAACCTTACTGCACTACTCTTCCATAATACGGAACATCGTTCTACGATCTAACATATACCATGGCAATTCCTCGAACTGAGTCGAATAGTACATGACTCGGTCTTGAGCTATGTTCATCGTAGTTTGGAAGACACAATCCATCTCTCCCATCTTGGCCTTCTTTTCCTGCACCTCTACATTTGCATGCTGGGAAGCTTTCTCGTAAGCATCTTCAGCCCTTGCTCTCTTGGCAGACTCCTCTCTCAGATCATCCTTCAGCTTTGTAACATCTGCCATCAGTTGCTCCTTGTCACACTTTGTGTGAACAAACTTCCATTCCACATTATTGAGACGTTCATCAAGATACCGAATCTCATCGTCCTTCTGTGCCATCAAGGTCTGACGTTCATCTGCCAGCTCCTCCAATTCCCCGACTCTATCCTAAAGCTCAATGTTACGATCATACACCTCGTCATACATTTGAGCTGCAATAGAGTTCGATGGAAACTCTTCCCATTCCTCGTCCTCATCTGTCTGTGGTAGCTCAACAAGATCCTACTCATCCGTCTCTATCTCATCCTCGTCATCTAGTAACCCTTCTTGCTCAAACACTGGGACATAACCAACAACTGTGACCAACATAGATGACTCCCTTGGCACAAGCTTCTCCTAGACTACATGAATATCTCAAGGCTCCTCTTCTCTAAGCATCTGAGGTCCCTCCTCCCTAGCCTGACTAGATCCTCCCCATTAGACATCATGAAAATAAAATTTTTAAGTTTTTAATTACTAATCGCCACTACTCGATATTTGTGTGCACATAGGTTGAAAACGTATAAGCACATAGAGTGTTTTATTATTTATTCCTCATAACTCAATAAGATTTTATCACCTATATCTTCTCGATCTCCAATAAGGCTACTTCCTAAGGTTTTCCCCCCACCTAAGGTTCATAACCTAAGGCTTTGATACCACTGTGACACCCCCAAATCCAGATACATCATTTTCTCTTGATTTAGTGTTCACTGTCCAAACATTCACTTCTAAGTACCTAAATTAAATAAAATTTACTCAATAAACCTCCCCATTAAAGGATTACATAACTTAATCAAATAAATCCCAGGTTGTCTAACCTTAACACAATCATCAAATGTAGAAAAATAATTGATTACATCACATAATTAAAACTTAAGTTTGAAAATGTAAATCATAATAAATTAACAAATCTTCAACACTTACTCATCTTGCCTTTTCCTTTGTTAGTGGTTGGCTCGTTAACCTTCTCAACTTTAGCTGTAATGGTTATATATATGCAAAAGTGAGAAAAACAAATGCTCACTTGAAAGAACATAATAACTGACAATGAATAAGCTTAATTGAATTGAATAACATTTTCTAACATCGATAATCAAGAACTGAAATTAGAATTCATCTTAGGGTCACAAGACCATGAACTATGAACTAGGTTGTAGGTATTTCTACTTACACCTTTAATAGTCGTTAGACTATATGGACCTTCCTTCTCGTACTTAGGGGGATCAACCCTTTGTACCATGTATTGTGCACAAACATCTTAATGCTTCCGCGTAAATAATCCCCTATAATAGGATTACTCATCTCAGTTTTAACATACGAGTCTACACCAAAGGAAGTTTGTTTTGGATAAGTTTTAAGGGTAATGTAGAATTCAACGTACATTAACTAAGGATTAGTTGAATGAAAAGTTTAATAGCAATTCAAGGGCTCGATAACGACATAATACAGAATAATTATGAACTATAAACGAATAACGTTATGCATCAAAGTTATGCTTTAGGAATAAAGTTCAAAGCATTGAAAGATATAATAAACCTTCCTTGAGCAATAATAGAAGCTAAGGGTACATTTTTTTTCCATTAAGGAAAAACCGAATTAAGAACTTCGCTCAATACAGAAGAGATAGGATTCAAGAACTTGCGTAATTTATAAATAAGGTATAATAGAAACTTGCATAATTATAATCAAAGTAGGATAGGAAGCTTGCTCAAATAAAGTTTAGGGTTAGAGAACTTGCCTTCCGTGTAAGCTAAATAGTATAACTTGATTCTTAAATATCTTATGCACATGTCATCATAACATAACTAGTTACCACATAATCACGTTACATAATTAAATATCTGTTTCATTTACAACCCTTAATATTAGGTTTAACCACATAGTCAATCCAAACTTCTAATTTTTATCAACATCAATCTCAATTGTCACATAACTAATTAATTAATAATGATAATCTTCTTATTTGATATTATAACAACACCACAATATGTTCTCTCATCATATAACATGATTAGTCATTTTTTTTATAATCGAAGATCATGCTACATTAACATTTACAAGATTATATATTAAAAAATCACATTTCTGGGCTAAACTGCCAACTGGCATTGCAGTGCCCCAATTTGTATTGAGAGTCGGCGCTGCAGCGCAGGTCCGGTGCTGCCGTACTCCACACATGCCTTGAACAGGCACTGTTGCGCTATGTCGGCGCTGCAGCGCTGAAACTGTGCTCTGGACAGGCGCTATAGCGCCTCAACACAGTTCCAGGCCGTTCCAGTTCGCGAAGAACACATAACAATGCCAAAGAGGCTTAACAACTTCTTTCTAACAACAAATTTAACATATTCAAGTTGTATAAACTTTACAGAAATAATAACTAATGTTTCTAACCTTATAAACACAATAAACAATAAATTAACACCTTTAAATTTCATTATTTTTGCTATCTCTTTACTTTTAAACATTCTTAGTGAAACAATTCACTGTAAATCCATATTTTAATCAAAACAGTTTGTTTAAAATACTTTGTTTTCATTTCTTCATGTATTTACATAATTAACAATCAATTTAAACATTGACTTTAGTATTAAACAAGCCATATACATAAATATTTCACTGTATTTCACAGTAAACATGATTTCTTCATATATATCATGTTTTCATGGATTAACCTACTCTAAATCATACACAAATCATATAAAAACAGTTTATATACACAAATTAACATATGTAAGCCATATATTCAACAATTATCAAAGAATTCAAATTATAGAGAAATAAAAACAAATTTTTCGATGAAGAACAATGGAGAGTGTAAACTGATTATTAAAAGTTAGATTACTACCTTCAAGTTCTTGTTTAGCCAATAATGTTGATAACAACCTCCTTTGATAATCCCCCTTTCTTCCAATTTTACTCTCAAAATTTCTCTAGAGTTCTCCCTCTTTTCTTTCCATGTTATCTCTAACTCTCAAGTTTAAAAAACAAAGTACGTAACTTACACCCATATAACTGATACATATAATACGTAATAAAAAAACTGATAAACATAATATCTCTGTTTAATTCCTTTGTCAGATATCTTTTTTGTTTAAATTCAAAAGCCACTAGGGCTTGTTTGGTAAAACAAGATAAAAGTAAGGATTTCAAAAGCCCTAAGCCTTGTTTGGCAATACCAAATTAAAAGTCCTTTTAACTTATTTTAATAACTCACTTATTATATAGTTTATTTCTCTCACTTTGTTCAATTAAATTCCCATATTCAAATTCAATCAACTTCACTCTTTTATTCTTATTCTTCCCATGATGAATGTATTTGAGCTGTATAGATAGCTTGCATCCTCTTGTAAATGTTGTTAGGTTTTGTGAAGATCAAAGACGCAATCAAATTGCAAAATTAGCAGAAGCAAAGTAAATTAAGATTTTAAAAATTTTCACAAACCAATTACCCGTATCATCATTTATGCACATTATTAATTAAACGAAGAATAAGAAGTTATAGAATTATATCCTTATAGATACGAGCTTCCACATGTATGAGTTCAAACCTTACTTCTCTGTTATCTCCTTGAATCTCCAAGTTTGATTCCTTTCCTTTGATCAATGATAGCCACCCAAGTGTATGGCCTCTAGAGGTGATCTACCAAGGAAGAAGAATATTCAAGAAGAATGGTGGTTTGGTTAAAACCCTAATTTTCTTTCTTTGTAGAAAAAAGGGGTGTACTCTCCAACAATTGAAATTACGTATATTGATATCTTATATAAGACTCCTCTTATAAAGATATCAGTTAACCCTTCTAATCTAATTAGAAAATAGGGTATTATTTAATTAACTAAATTCATTTAATTAATTAAGCTCCCTAATTTTATTAGGGATAATTAATTTAACTTTTTTAATTAATTTGCCTCCAAATATTATTAGGAATAATTGAGAGTACTTATATTAAATTAATTTCCAAACTTCTTTAGAAATTAAAATAATTATAATTATAATAATATTAATGAGACTCCTCTTATTAATTTATATTTAATATTTCCATAATATTAAATAATAAATATTAAGCCATTTAATTTATTATATCACTATAGATTAAATTAAATACACTTAACATATTATTACGATTATGTCATTAACATCTTAAATAATTATTCTTCCTTTTATGGTGTGACCATTTAAGTTCTCCATATTAAATCGGTTGTGAATAAATGAATTAGAACAATTATAATCTCATTTAAATAAATAAATTAAACTATTAATTTATTTAAATAAATAATATTTATTCTACAATAAGGATAAGTCTCCTTAGCGATTAATGACTTTCTAGATAATATAGATTTCGACATTAATCATAAAAGAACCTTTGAGTAAATAGTTACCGTACAATTCAATCCTTCCACCATACAATGTCCCAATTAAATATAAGACACAAAATTACTATCAAGTCTTATTTTATTTAATTATTTGTATTTCGATTCCCAAATTCATAACACCGAATAAATCCAAATTAGAAACTACTTTCTAATTTCATTCCACCTTGGCCAAGGATTCCTGGGTTGTCATTTATCGAATCACATAGGACATTTTTCTTCTTTTACTAGAAGTGGTAGATTCTTTATTGAACATTCATTATCTCCATATATAACTAATTACACCCAAGCAAATCCTTTGATATACCCTAATGGTCTTAAGGAATAAATCAAAGTGTGATTTATTATATACAAGATACTATGATAATCTCAAGTCCAAGGATCACTTGTACTACTATCACTACAGGAATTCATATTGTCATGCAAGTAAAACTCTATTAGGTATTACTTATCGAGTCACGTTCTCTGACGAATGAATTATTTGAGTTGTGATTATGGGAATAGAATCCTTGTAAGCAGGGAATGATGTAACGATCCAAAATTTTTATATGTAATTTAAAATATTTATTGAATTAAATAAATATTTTTGTTGATGTGTTTATTGTTAAATGGATAATTGATTGATTTGATTATTTACTAGTTAAATAAATAATTCATGAATTATGGTGGTTGACTATTTTAATTTAGTGTAATTTATTAATTAAATTGATGTTTGGTAATTTTGTGATTTCGAATTTTAATTTAATGAGTTGATTAAATTAAATAAATTTTTCAATTTATCATCATATTACATAATGGTAATTTAATTAGAGAGTTATTAATTTGTTAGATAAAATTATAATTTATATTGAAATTACAATTTTATATTTATTTGATTTATGAAGCAATTTGATTTATGTGGCTATATGATTTAATAAGTTGTTGTTAACTTTAGTTAAATTTGAATATTAGAATTTAACTAAATAAAGTGTGACCATTAAACTATATGGTAAGTGATTTATTAAAATAAATTAAAAGAGGTTGAATGTAATTTTACCAAACAAGGCTTAAGGCTTTTAAGTCGTTATTTTAATTCTGCTTTGCCAAATAAGCCTTAGTAGCTTTTGAATTTTAAAAAAATAACTGATATCAATTAAGTGAGGGTAAGTTATGTTGTCAATTTTTATGCGTAATAATAATAATATTATATCAGTTAATTTGTTGTATTACGTTAAGTTGTAAGAGAGAAAGAACAAAGAAGAGAAAGAAGAAGAAAAAACACAAAGAGAAAAGAGATAAGGAAGAAGAGAGGTTTCTTTGAGTTTGCGAATTTAGAAGAAGGAGGGAGGTTAACAAGCCTCTCTTATCTTTTAGCTAACCAAAATACAAGCAATCAACGATATAATTTTAGTTTTTTTTTAAAGTTTAGTTTTGTTCTATTTAAAAGTTCTCTGTAATTGATTCTTATGAATAATTATTGAAGATATGGTTAATATGTGTATACAAATTGTTTGTATATGTTTTGTATATGATTTAGAGTAGGTTAATCCATAAAAATATGATATATGTGAAAAAATTGTGTTTATAGAGAAATACAGTGATGTATATATGATATGGCTTATTTTAGAATCAAATTGAAGCTCAATTCATGGTTTAAATTGTAAATTGATTCTTGAATGTGTTAATTCATGAAGAAACCAAAAGAATACAATTTGAATGAACTGATTTGGTGTAGTAACAAATTTTCAGTGATTATTTTTGCTAAGGATGTCTAAAAATGGAGTTTTTACAAAAATAAATAATTTAAAGGATTCAATTCGATTGTTGTTGTTGTTTTGATGTTTTAAATCGATGTATACATGTTGGGTAACGTTTATATGAAGTATATGTGATTTAGGTGTGTTCAAGTTATTGTTTAAATAGTGAAATTTGTGTGTTTGGGTTTGAATAGAGCCAGAAAATAGTATGTGTAGTTTCGGTCTGCACACCAGCGCAGTTGCGCCAGTGTCAAAAGCAAAAACGGTGCAACTGTGCTGTGGCGCAGCTGCGCCTGTCCTAAGGCTTTGAACAACGTAGCTGCGTTAGACCTAGAACAAAGACAGTGATGAGATGTTATTTGTTCAATAACTTAAACTTAATCTAATCTAGTTTAAAATTCATGACAATCTGTTAGGCTTATATCAACATATTATAACAGATTGTTCATGTGTAATTGATGATTTCAAGTTGTGAAAATTTATAAATTATACTTTAAGCTATTATTGTAAAGATTTATTATGTGATTAATGAAGTTGAATCGTTGACTAAGAAAGAACTTTGGATTGGTTAAGTTTTATCGATTTAAGAAATTAGAATTCAAATTAGATTGACAAGTTATATAAAAGTGAAAGTTGAATCTAAGAGATTAATATTATGTAGCTAATGTTGTGTTACGATATTAATGGAATGTTTAGGGTGTTCGGGAAGCGTGAGTTATAATTGTGTAGCTAGCACACAAGGCAGGTCTTCTATCCATACTCTTACATTACGCAAGTTTCTTGAATCAATTATTCAGTTAAGCAAGTTTTTGAACCCTAATCTTTATTTGAGCTTATCCTACATTGTTTATAATTATGCAAATTTGTTATTCTGTTTTGTTTATAAATTATGCAAGTTCTTGAATTCTATTGAGCAAAGTTCTTAATTCTGTTTCCTTATTAGAAAATGTAACATTTGCTTACCATTTTTGTTGAAGCAAGGTTTATTATATCTTTTCAATGCTTTGGACTTTATTCTTAAAGCATGAATTTGATACAGTACATTTATTCATTTATAGTTTATAACTACTCTGTAATACGTCGTTGTTGAACCCTGTTATTGTCATTATACTATTGATTCAACTAATCCTTAGTTGATGTATGTTGAACTCTAAATTACTCTTTAAGCTTATCCAAACCAAACTTACTTTGGTGTGGACTTGTATGTTAAAACTGAGATGAATAACCCTATTATAGGGGATTATTTACGCAGAAACGTTTAGCTGTTTGCGCACAATACATGGTATGAAGGGATGATCACCCTAAGTACGGGAAAGAAAGATCTCTACAGTCTAATGACTGTTAAGGTTTAAGTTGAAAAATACTTATAACCTAGGACATAGTTCGTGGTCTTTGTATATAACAATCCAAGATTTTATTTGTAATTTAAAATATTTATTAAATTATTTGAATGTTTTAATAAATATTTTATTGATATAGTTGTTGCTTGTAGGTATTTGTAAATTAAATTTATTAGATATCTAATTTAATTTAATAGTTAGAGAGTTGTTAAAGATTACATGAACGGTTATATTGTTGTTTTAATTTAATAATTGAAAATGGTATATTAATTTATTAAATAAAAATTATAATGAGATTATAATTTTGTTATATTTGGATTAAGTGAGAAATTTATTTAATGTGTTGTACTTAGTTTATGTAACTAAGATTTGTTATAGAAATCCAAATAAATAATATGTGATTATAAATTATAAACTAAATTGTTTATTAAAATAAATTGAAGTAGTTTTAAATGGATTTACCCAAACAAGGCTTAAAATATTAAGTCTTTATTTTAAAAAGTTTTTTCCCAACAATGCCTTATGGCTTTTGAATTTTAATTATAATAAGTAAAATAAATCAAATAATAAATAATATTTATTATAACTGATATACGTTTAAGGTTGTAACCGTTATTTTTTTTAATATGTGTATTATGGCACTATCAGTTTATTATTTTTACGCTTAAGGGTGAGTTGGCCTATACTGATATTAAGAAGAGAAAATAACAGAGAATTTGAGAGAGAGATTAGAGAGGGTTTGAGAGATAAGTCTGAGAATTTCAAAGAAATTCTTTGTGGTTAGAAAGGATTATTTAAAGAAAGAGAATGTATTTTTCATAACTTTGATATATATATATATATATATATATATATATATATATATATATATATATATATATACATATATGTTTTACGGCGTAATTCCTAAGTTCTATGAATTCAATTTTTGAAATTTTTGTTATGCAACTGATTACTTGTGATTGTATGTGGTTGTGGTGATTAGAACTAGTATTTAGACAAGAATTAGTATGCTAATTACGTTTAAACAGGAAGAAAAGTATTTACAGTGCATGTTTTTATATATGGTCTGTGAAAGTACAAAATTTGGTGGTTAATTTGTAAACCAATCTGTAAATTGAGCCTTGAATATGTTAGTTCATTAAGAAACGAAGAGAACGTAGTTTGAATGAGTTAATTTGGACAAGAATTGTGATCACAGTGGTGATTTTTGTAAAGGATGTCAAAAATGGTGTTTTTGTATCAAACATGGAATTTAAAGGATTTAAATTAGTTGTAGTTGTTGTTTAATTGTTCTAAGTTAGTATATATGTGAGGAATCATGTTTGTATGAGTCCTATGTCAATTGGGTATGCTTAATTTACTGTTTTGTGGATGAAATTCGTGATAGTTGGCCTAGAACAGAGTCAAAACTCACGTTTTGCTAAACTGGTACTGGTGCCGAGCTCGGGTGTGCTGCCGCGCGGGCGCGCCGGACTCTAAGGTAACCATGGTGCGGCCGCGCAAGTAGTCAGTCAGACCCAGTGAATAACTGTTAACAACATAGTCTGGAGAATGTTAACTTAACTTAATTTAGTGATTATAAAAGGGCTTAATGCATGCTATAAGACGTAATAACATATAATAATCATAATGTTAGAACTAAAAGATAATGAATTAGTATGTTGTGAAAGTTCGTATGTGATGTCATGAGAATTAGTGTTGTTATGCAATCACCATGTCGAGTACTGTTATATAATTAGGAGTTCAAATCCATGGTATGTGAATAAGTAGGATAATCAAGTCTTAAGCTAGAGATTATAGACTTAACTAGAATAAGAAGTAAACCCATGAAGTTACTTTTAGTATAACTAATTGGTATTGTGATTTTAATGGTATATGTAGGATAATTGGCGAACGTTTGTAATAATTGTGTAGCTTACACTCGAGGCAAGTTTCCTAACTTCATTCTCTATATAATGGATGCAAGTTTCATAACTATGTTTACCTTTTGTTGTCAAGCAAGCTTTCTAATCTTAATTTTATTCGAGCAAGTTTTGAATTCTAATCACTGTTGGGTTATTCTAACTTGTTTATAGTTAAGCAAGTTTCTTTAGTTTCAATCTCTTATATTGAATGCAATTCCTTTAACTTTAATCTCCAATATTGAGCTTTCATATTTCATTTAATTTGCACAAGTTATTATTATGATGAGCAAGCTTTGTTTCCAGCTTGTTATCAATTAAATGCATGTTCAGTAATTTAATTTATAATTTGACAATATCATAGCCTAGCTTATTATTGTTCAAGCAAAGGTTTATCATTTTATTCAATGCTTATGCTTTCTAGTTATTTCCAATCATGAGTCTAATATGTAGTTGGTTCACATATGATTCTCAATTGTTCTATATTATGTTGTTATTGATCAACCGTAGTGTTATCAAACTTTGTTGATTCAACTAATCTTTTAGTTGATGATCATTAAACTCTAAATTACCTTGAAGTTTATCCAAACTAAACTTTCTTTGGTGCTAACTTGTATTCGAAAACTGAGAAGAACAAACATATTATAGGGGTACGCGATGCGTATAGATGTTTGTTGTAAAGCCCCCAAATCCGGGTACTTGAAACCCGAATTCAGTGCTTCACGATACCCTTTCTATGAGCGGAATAGTATTAATAATAATAACAATAATATAAATATTAAGCTTAATTTACATAACTACCAAAGTCTAGCTCCCAAGTCCGTAACCTTTAATCATTCCTTACAATACATGATAATAAATATATAACATTGTCTTAATAATATTAAACTATTACATAAGATACCATTGAAATCATTCAACAACATTTCCCTTTCCCTTGTTTCTAGTAGAGCCTTCAGATTGTTCACACTTAGCTGAAAACATTTAAATTAAGCAAGGATGAGCATTTGAGTGCCCAACAAGTAATAACATATATATATATATATATATATATATATATATATATATATATATATATATATATATATATATAAGCTAAAAGAATTTAAATATTTTCTTTATACTACCCTTCTACAACAAATCAATAGTTGTGAAGTAATCTGAACCGATAATAATAACATAACAACCCTCTTTCAAATTTTTGAAACTATTTATTGACTATAAATAGGGTTAAAGTGACATACTATGAACATTGTTTTTATTTTCGAACAGGTTAAACAAAACTTCATCTATAAACAGTCATAACTAACAGGCACGGGGGTGATCAGCCCGTTGTACCCTGCATTGATCACACTGCATGCAAGAACGATAGGACCGTTCACTCTGTTCGCCTTGGGCGCATAAAAGTTTTCCCGTGTAAGGGATGTTCATACTTGTCGGGGTTCCAAACCAAAGCAATTCGGTTGGATAATAATAAAGTTTTATCTTGTTCAACAATAATCTATAATTCAACATATATGTATACGTGTAATTAACAAAGGTGTATCAACATGTGATTCAATGCAATGATTATCCAAGTGGGGACACTTGTATAACCATTTATAGAAATTTACGAACAAAATCTATATCTGAATTACCATATACTAACATGTTGATAATCAATGAGCGTATATAATATAGGGTTAATAATCTGTACATTAATAATATAATTCTGAAACATTCTTACTCATGTCCATTGCCTAAATAAAATGCAAAGGTAGGATACTTGCCTGATGCGCTGCTTACAATACGCAACTTACTTTTATCTCTTATATCACGACCTATCATTAATTAGATCATTCGTTCGATTAGAACAACATACTATAACATATAGTACTGCATTTCGTAGTCAGCACATAACCTAATCACATTATCACACATGTTCAACAGTCATTACATCACAAACAAATATTAATACAGTCAAAATATCTAAGTCTAGATCAATTTCTAAAATATGTCGGTGTACCAACAGCTTTATCGGGTAATTATCGAGTCTAAGACTCTATTCTGTAACTCAATATACGTAAATACCAGTTATATTTCTTTTAAATAACTTATAATAATTTTTAAACATTTATCATAATTTATCATGAACTTTCAAACACCAGAATCATTATTACATGATTTAAATATCAAACAATTCTATTATCATTAATATTTAATTAATATTAAATTATTAATGAAACCATTGCCAAAATATTAAAGTTATTTATAATAACTTATAATATTTTTAAATTATTAATATTACCCTTAAATAATTTTTAAAACATTTAAAATCATTCATAATTAATTACCATTAATATTAAAATATTAATGTGTTATTTATCCAGTCATTAATTGTAACTTAAAATATTTTTAATTCATTTATATCCTTTTTAAATAATATTTAAATCAATAAAACCATTTTTAAACTATATATTTAATATAATTACTAAATAAATTTAATATCATTAATGTTAAATAAATATCATTAATATTAAATTATTAATGAAATTATTCTTTAAATATTAAAAGTTATATTTTATAACTTAAAATATTTTTAAATACCTTATTATTATTTAAAATAATTTTTAATATAATAAAATAATTTTTAATCTATTTATTTAATTCATTTATTAAATAACTAAAATATCATTAATAATAACTAATTAATGAAATTCATTACAAAATATTAAAGGTCATTAAAAATAACTTAAAATATTTTCTCATTCCATAATATAATTTTCAAATGATTTTTAAAGTATTAAAACTATTTTTAAATAATTTATTTAATATATAATTAAATAAATTAAATACCTTTGATATTCTAAAAATATTAAATATTTGTGAAATATATCTAAAATAACTAAAATATAATTTTCGGACTTTAATATAATTTTTAGTAATAATTTAATGAAAATATAATTTTTATAATTAAACTGTCGCTAAAGACCACCTATAGCGACAGAACCGTCGCTGTAGGTGTTCTTCGTGTTCTTCATACAAACCCAGATCTTCAAGCCAGTTACCGAGTGGGTGGGTTTGACCAAGTGTAAATAGGTGTGTGTTGTGTTTTTGGACTTGTTTTTTGGTCAGATCGTGTAGTACTAATACAAGACTACAAGATCCAACAACAAACAAAATCATAACATGCATAACAAAGGTGATCTATGGCCCTAAAATAGCTGTCAGAGGCTGTTCTTCATTTCTGGGTTGCCCAGAAATGAAGAACAGATCGTGGGGCACACTTTAGACTTCCACTACATGCTGATAGTGTAATATTTTCGTGATCTAAGACTTCCAGGTTGTAGACAACATGTAAGGCTACAACTCTATTACATAACATCGATCTAACAACAATACAATGAGTAGAAAAGGTCCGGTCAAACCATGTCAGGCAACACATTCATATGTTTTCTAGGTTACCCAGAAAATAGAGAATGTGTTCGTCTTGGCTTGTTTGACCGGCTGCTATGTCCAATCTGTATATCATTTAAGTGCTATTATGGTCTGAACATATACTACATATATCCTGCTACCATTTAGATACAACAACAACAACAATACAACAAACAGAAGCAGGATCTAGTCGATTTAAAACATTGTCACGCCGTTTCTGGGCAGTTTCTGGGTTACCCAAAAACGCCCAGTCATGGCCAGTCAACGACTTTTAACCGTGATTATCTTGCAACCTGTTTAAGATATGAACTTGATTCATGTTTCAGATCAAAGACCACATACCAGACTACACATAATAACTTAAAAACAACAAAAATTATAAACGACCAAAGATCTGTGGCCACTGATATTTGTTGTCAGACCACAGCTTGATTTTTTTCCAGATTTTGCAAAACTCAAATCCGAGCATCTAGATGTTATGGATCCAACATCTAGCAACCCAGATCATCATTATACACTACTAACAACATATTAAAACACAGAATCATAACATCTAACAACAGATTTATGGTCAGATTTCAAGTTAGGGTTTTATACCTTCTTTGATCAATTCTTGTTTCTAGCTTTCTGATTTGATTGTGGTGTTAGTGGGGCTTGGTTTATGACTGATACATCTTGATATTTTCGGAGGTGAGAGCTTAAGAGAGTTAATAATGAGGGTTGGGAAAAATGCTAGCAAATGAATTATTTTCTCTCTCTCCAAACTATTTATAGAAGTCTAGCACATGAATGTGGGATTTAGCTATTATCCCCCGTATTTGTGTTGTCCAATAGACAAAACTCCTTATCTTGATCTTAAGTATGCTTAGTGAGATTTCCACCAATGAGGTGTAGACAACGTTGTACTTTGTGTAAGAAAGTAAGGTCATTAGCTATTTAAGGAAACTTGATTAGCCTAATTTGTTGCCTTAAAAGGCCTACTATGGCTAGCTATATATATACCACTAATTCCTTTATTTAGCTTTTATTTTAATGCATAAATTTGATAAATCAAAGGTCTAAAATACCCATAATTATTTGGGCTAAGTTTGGGCTTGAGTTTGATTTCTTTTGGGCTTCTCTCATAATTGTTTTAAGCTATGTAATAATCATGGTCTAACAATTTTAATATATGTTACCCAAATTATTTATTTAGGGTTTAAAATAAAATACAATTAGTTTAAAAAACTTATAATTAGGGTTTTCTTAATTTGATTAGGGTTCTATACATACATGAATATTTGGGTTTATTATATAATAATTATAATTATCCTTGCTAATTTAGCAATTAGGGTTTATAATTTTGGTAATTAGGGTTACCAAATCACAATTAGGGTTTATACTTAATAATTAGGATTTCAAGAACTTAATATATAAATGCTAATTAGGGTTGACCTAGTTAATCGCAAAATCATACAACACAGTTATACAATAGACTTAAACTCACAATTGAGTTTCAAATTAGGGTTTTCCACAGTAAACTAGGGTTTGACATAATAAACCATAACTGACCAATCATTGTCAATCCATATATATACATTACATAATTATCCCACTGAAAAATCAAAGTATAAATGATATTAAATTACTGTTCTCATTCCTTGATCAAAATCTAAAATTAGGGTTTGAATTCCATATTTGATTTATCTGTCATACCTAACATTATTTAATTAAGTTAAAATAATTAACTTAATAATCTGTACAAAGATTCATATAATAAAATAATAATTCTAATAATTCTAAAAATCATTTCATATATTATATAAATAATATATGATTATATTTTCATGGAAAATAATTAATAAAATATTTCTACTATAAAATTAATTATGATAAGAATATAGTTTATAACAATCAATAATTTTAAAATAAATTTATTTAAAATCATTCATGTAATTAAATATATCACATAAATACATACACACATTATCTTGACACATTTTCCCCGTATTAATTTTAATAAATAAAAAAAAATTTATACGCAAAATCTCTAATTTATTTGTATAGAAAATATCGGGTTGTTACATTTGTGCACAATACATCAAACATGGTACGAAGGGCTGGTCCCCTTAAGTACGTGAAGTCCCTATAATATAAATGTTTATGTTAATGTTAAAAGATTACTTGTAACCGTGGACATAGTTCGTGGTCTTATGATCCTCAGATATATTTCATATTTTGATTCCAGTTTTTGGTTATCATTGATAGAGTATTATTCAGTTCTGATGAGCCTATTCATTGGCAGTTATTATTCTCTTGTTGTTCATTGCTATATCTAGTGAGCATTTGTTTTGCGCACTCTTACATAAATATAATTATTGCGGATAAGGTTGAAAAGGTCGATGAACCTACTACAAACAAAGGAAAAGGAAAAATGTACAAGTGACGAAGATTTGTAATTTATTGGCTTTTATGTTAATAAACTTTATTTAAATGATGTGATGTAACAATTTTTATTTCTGCACTTGATTTATATTGAAAGTTAGATAACTTGGCAGACTTTTTGATTTAATGACGCAACCCTTTAATGGGAGGATTTATGGTTTAAATATTATCATATTTGGGTAGATAGTATGAATATATGAAAAGTGAACATCAAGTCTTAAGGGAATGAAGTACCCAGATTTGGTGGTGTCACAGGTTGGTATCAAAGCTTTAGATTATAAACCTTAGGTGTGAGAAAAGCCTTAGGAAGTAACCTTTGAAAAGATAGTGGTGATAAACTCTTATCAAGTTTTAAGGAAAAAGTAATAAAACATATATGTGCTTATGTGATTGCAACCTATGTGATCATGAGTGTTGAGTAGTAATGATTAGTAATTAAAACTTAAAATTTTGTTGTCAGGGTGGCTAATGTAGGAGAATATAGTCAGGCTAGAGAGGAAGGATCCCAGATGCCTAGAGAGGAGGAGCCTCGAGATATTCAGGTTGTTTGGGAATAACTACTGCCACGAGAAACATCTCCGTTGGATATAGTGGTTCAGTATGAGGGTTTACCTGATGAGGATGATGAGATAGAGACGGATGAGGAGGACCCTGTTAAGCTGCCACAGTCAAATGAGAATGAGGAGGACGAGGAGGAAGAGCTTCCACTAAACTCGATCGCTGCCCGTATGTAAGATGAAGTGTACGACATCAATGTGGAACTTCAGGATATCGTTGAGGAGTTGGGAGAGATAGTAGCTGAACAACAGACCTCAATGGTGTAAAAGGACAACGAGATCTAGGATCTAAAGGAACGTTTGAGTAATGTCGAAGGGAAGTTGATCCACACTGAAGGAGGGAACGAGCAATTAACAGTGGAGATCGCAGAGCTGAAGAACAAATTGAAAGAAGAGTCTACTAAGAGGGCAAGAGCCGAAGACGCATATGAGGAAGCTTCTCAACGAGCCGGGGTAGCAGAGAGAGAGGTACAAGTAAAGAAGATCAATTTGGATGAGATGAATAGTGTTTTCAACACTGTGATCAATCGAGCTCAAGATCGAGTCATGTGTTATCCGATTCAGTTCGAGACGCTGACATCGTACATGGTAGATCGTCAAACAATGTTCTGTATTATGGAAGAGGTGCGTTGTAAGGCTATGCAATATTTTAGTAGGTCGTCATAAATGTAATTACTATGTGATTAGTGAGTAAATAAGATGTAAATCCTAGGTATGATATAACCCATGGGATATGATGATGTTGAAGTTGTCCTAAAACTTTAGTAGTTCAGGGAAGTAATGTAGATAGCAAAAATGCTATCACTATTATGTTTTAAAATCTTATGAATGAGTAAAAGTTAGTATTTATTTAAGATATTGTGTGTTATGTGGTAATTTTGTGATGTGCAAATTAAGTACATAATACCTAGAAGGTTGAATAATAATCTAATGAATGTATTTAACAGAAAATGCCTCCAAGACGTCAACCACGACAAAGAACCCCTGAGGGATCTACCACTAACAACAAAGTTGAGGCTAACCCAGTTCAGCAGTTAGTGACGTTACTGACGGGAGCATTGCAGAATCAACCGCAAAATCAAGCTACAACTTTTAAGGATTTTAAGGCGGTTAGACCACCATAATTTCGTGGGTCCATGAATCCCGTTGAGGCACAGACCTGGATCATGGAGATAGAGAAAGTTTTCGATGTTGCTAGAGTAGGTGAGAATCAGAAAACTGCTTTTGCAACATTTATGTTGAAAGCGGAGGCTAGTTATTAGTGCAAGGCAATAAAACTCGAGGAGGTCAATGGGTAATGACTTGGGATAGGTTTAAGGAGATATTTTTCGAAACTTATTTCCCAGAGAGTTCGAAAAATCAGATGGAGGTGCAGTTTCTAGAACTGAAGCATGGATCAATGACGGTATCGGAGTATGCCATAAAATTTAACGAATTGGCGAGGTTTATGCCATATCAAGTCAACACAGATGAGCGCAATGCTAAGAGGTTTGAGCAGGGACTAAAACCCTAGTTGTACAGTATGGTCCTAAGTACAATCAAGAGCAGAGAAAGAAGAAGAGTGAGGGCGAAGCTAAGAATGGTGGTGGTAGTGGTGGAAATGGTAACAATAACTTGATGAGAAAGTGGAGTACAAATGTCGGTGCTGGAAATCAGTAAGGTAACCAGCAGAAGAAGAAGTTCGAAGCATGTGCTACATGCGGGAGGTTTCACACGGTTATGTTCTTAAGGGGAAAACATGTATGCTTTAACTATGGCCATGAGGGTCACATTACTCCAAATTGAAATCAATCCAAAAAGAATGTTTGCTACACATGCGGGTCAAAGGATCATTTTGCTTGCGAGTGCCCTAAGAAGAAAGCTGGAGAGACAACGAGAAGCAAGGGAGGTAGCAGTGGAGGTACATTTACCATTGTTGGACCAACATCATCAAACAAACCCACAACAAGAACTTTCAACATGACAGTGCAAGACGCGGTGCAATCAAAAGATGTCGTGTAAGGTATTATCCCGATAAATGATATAAATGCATATGCATTATTTGATTCGGGTGCTACTTGCTCGTTTATATCTGATGAATTTGCTAAGAAGTTAGAATTACATAGTGAAGAGTTGAATTTCCCTTTACACATAGAAATTGCGAATAGGGAGGTAATTTCTGTCAGGTTCATATACAAGAATTGTAGGGTGAGTATTAAGGGAAATATTATGGCAGTAGATCTAATCCCGATAAAACATGGAGAGTTTGATGTTATATTGGGAATGGATTGACTATTCAATTATGGAGCAATAATTGATTGCCAAGTGAAATGTGCAAAACTTATGACTCCATCAAAGGTAGTTTTCTATGGTAGTAAATCGCCTAGACAAGCGAGGTGTCTGACGATTATGCAGGCCAAGAAGTTATTGAGTCAGGGCTATGTAGGGTACCTAGCTTACATAGTTGATACTCAAAAGAAGAAGGGTGTGAAATTGGAAGAGATACCAGTGGTTAGGGATTTTGGAGACATTTTTTCGGAAGATTTGCCAGAACTTTTGCTTGACAAAGAGATCGAGTTCGTGATCGACTTAGCGCTAGGACCTGCTCCAATATCGAAGGCCCCGTACAGAATGGCTCCGATAGAGATGAAGGAACTAATGGTACAACCGCAAGAACTGTTAGATAAGAAGTATATTCAGCCGAGCGTATCACCGTGGGGAGCGCCAGTGTTATTCGTGAAGAATAAGGATGGGTCAATGCGTCTTTTCATTGATTACATGGAATTAAACAAAGTCACTATTAAGAATAAATATCTGTTGCCAAGAATAAATGACTTGTTTGATCAATTGAAGGGTGTTAGATACTTTTTGAAAATAGATTTGAGAAGTGGGTATCACCAATTGAAAGTAAGGAAGGAAGATGTACCGAAGACGTCATTCAGAACTCGGTATGGACATTACGAATTTGTAGAATTGGTAGAATTTGTATACTACAACAGTTACCATGCAAGCATTGGAATGCCGCCATACGAGGCATTATACGGCAAGAAATACAAAACTCCACTATGCTGGGATGAAGTTGGTGAACGTCAACTGTTAGTACCGAAACTGGTACAGTAGACAGCTGAAATTATTAAACTCATCAGAGCAAGACTGGTAGCTATTCAAGATAGACAGAAGTAGTATGCCGATCAACACAGACAAGATCGCAAATTTGACGTAGGAAATTTTGTTTTCCTGAAAGTTTCTCCTTGGAGGGGAAAATTCGTTTTGGCAAGAAAGGAAAGTTAAGCCCAAGGTTTATTGGACCTTTCGAGATACTGCAAAGAGTGAGAGAAGTGGCTTACGAGGTAGCTTTATCTCTAGAATTAGAACATGTTCACAACGTTTTTCACGTGTCGGTGTTGCGACTGTATAAACCCGACTACAAACATGTGATCGAGTATGAACCGTTGCATTTCAGTAAAGATCTGTCTTATGAAGAGGTTCCAATCCAGATAGTTGACAGAAAAGAACAAGTGCTCAGGAATAAGGTGATACCTTCTATGAAGGTGATATGGAGAAACCACATTGTCGAAGAGGCTACGTGGGAACTCGAATATGAAATGATGAGGAACTACCCTGAGTTATTTGTTTAATATGTGTCTTCGATTCTGGTGATAGAATCTTTGTAAGGAGGGAAGAATGTGATGAATGAATTATTTGAATTGATTGAGTTATGATTCTGGGGACAGAATCCTTGTAAGGAAGGAATGATGTAACAATCCAAGATTTTATTTGTAATTTAAAATATTTATTAAATTATTTGAATGTTTTAATAAATATTTTATTGATATAGTTGTTACTTCCAGGTATTTATGAATTAAATTTATTAGATAATACTCTAATTTAATTTAATAGTTAGAGAGTTGTTAAAGATTGCATGAATGGTTATATTATTGTTTTAATTTAATAATTGAAAATGGTATATTAATTTATTAAATAAAAATTATAATGAGATTATAATTTTGTGATATTTGGATTAAGTGTGAAATTTATTTAGTGTGTTGTACTTAGTTTATGTAACTAAGATTTGTTATAGAAATCGAAATAAATAATATGTGATTATAAATTATAAACTAAATTGTTTATTAAAATAAATTGAAGTAGTTTTAAATGGATTTACCCAAAGAAGACTTAAAATATTAAGTCTTTATTTTAAAGAGTTTTTTTTTCAAATAAAGCCTTATGGCTTTTGAATTTTGAATTTTGAATTTTGAATTTTGAATTTTGAATTTTAATTATAATAAATAAAATAAATCAAATAATAAATAATATATATTATAACTAATATACGTTTAAGGTTGTAACCGTTAATTTTTTAATATGTGTATTATGGCCCTATCAGTTTATTATTTTTAGGCTTAAGGGTGAGTTAGCCTATACTGATACTAAGAAGAGAAAAAAACAGGGAATTTGAGAGAGAGATTAGAGAGGGTTTGAGAGATAAGTCGGAGAATTTCAAAGAAATTCTTTGTGGTTAGCAAGGATTATTTAAAGAAAGAGAAGCTATTTTCCATAACTTTGATATTATATATATATATACATATACATATATATATATATATATATATATATATATATATATATATATATGTTTTACGGCATAATTCCTAAGTTATGTGAATTCAAATTTTAAAATTTTTGGTATGCAACTGATTACTTGTGATTGTATGTGGTTGTGGTGATTAGAACTAGTATTTCGACAAGAATTAGTATGCTAATTACGTTTAAAAAGGAAGAAAAGTATTTACAGTGCATGTTTTTATATATGGTCTGTGAAAGTACCAAATTTGGTGATTAATTTGTAAACCAAACTGCAAATTGAGCCTTGAATATGTTAGTTCATTAAGAAACGAAGATAACGTAGTTTGAATGAGTTAATTTGGACAAGAATTGTGATCACAGTGATGATTTTTGTAAAGGATATCAAAAATGGTGTTTTTGTAGAAAGAAAATGGAATTTAAAGGACTTAAATTAGTTGTGGTTGTTGTTTAATTGTTCTAAGTTAGTATATATGTGAGGAATCATGCTTGTTTGAGTCCTATGTCTATTGGGTATGCTTAATTGACTGTTTTGTGGATGAAATTTGTGATAGTTGGCTTAGAATAGAGTCGAAACTCGCGTTCTGCTAAACTGGTTTATTAATTAGGGTTAACAATTTACTAATTAGGATTAACAATTTAATAATTAGGGTTAACAATTTGTAATTAGGATTTCTAATTACATTGTTCATGATTATTAGGGTTTAAAGTCCTCTAATTAGCATTAAACATCCTAAATTTGCAATTAGGGTTTTCCAATTTTTGGCACTTTAGGGTTTCTTAAATAGCTAATTAGGGTTTACCTAATAAAATCTTTAATAATTAATATTAGTCACATAACATAATTACAAAACAATATTGTATTCTCAATTGGGTTTCAAATTAGGGTTTAGCATCGTAAACTAGGGTTTTAAAATACTAAATTATAATTGACCAACCATTATCGGTCCACACATATATAGACCATCTTTATAGCACTGAAAAATTATAATATAATTAATATTATATTATTATTCTCATTCCTTGATAAAAATCTAAAATTTGGGTTTGAATTCCATATCTGATTTATCTGCCATATAAATAACATTATTAATTAAGTTAGAAAAATAATTAACTTAACTAATCTGAAATAATTCCATATAATAATATAAAATAATTATTATAATAATTCTATAATCATTTCATATATTATTTAAATAATATATAATTATATTTTCATGGAAAATAAGTAATAAAAATATTTCTACTATAAAATTAATTATTATAAGAATATACTTTATAATAATCAATAATTCGAAAATAAAATTATTGGTAAACATTTATGTAATAAATATATTTTTATTTATTACTTAATTAAATACGCTTTATCTTGTACAAATCCTCATCTTTAAAATAAAAAAAAATTATACGCAAAATTTCTGATTTAATTATATAGAAAATATTGGGTTGTTACATTGTCTATTTACTACTTTTTACTAGTTCATGTTTGGCAATAAACACTTTTTGTTCAGTAGGATTGTAAAAATAGTATCCTAAACTTTCTTTAGGATATCCCACAAACGTGCACTTATCAGATCTTGTTCCAAGCTTATCATTCGGAAACCTTTTCACATAAGCTGGACATCCCCAAATCTTAACATGATTAAGGCTAGGCTTCCTCCTGTCCACATCTCATATGGAGTCTTAAGGACGGATTTGAGGGAACTTTATTTAGTAGATATGTAGTCGCTTCTATGGCATATCCCCAGAATGACACCAGAAGTTCGGTAAAACTCATCATGGAACAAACCATGTCCAACAGTGTTCGATTTCTCCTTTCAGATACACCATTCAATTGTGGTGTTCTTAGTGGAGTCCATTGTGAGATTATATCATTTTCTTTGAGACAATTGAGAAACTCACTGTTTAAGTATTCACCTCCTCGATCTGATCGAAAAATCTTAATACTCTTGCCAGTTTGCTTCTCTACTTCACTTTTGAACTCTTTGAACTTTTCAAATGATTCGGATTTGTATTTCATTAAATACACATAACCAAATCTTGAGTGATCATCAGTGAAAGTAATAAAATAAGAATTCCCTCCTCTTGCATTCGTTGTCATAGGTCCACATACATCTTTGTGAACCAATGCTAATAACTCAGTAACTCTTTCTCCTTTTCCACTAAAAGGAGATTTAGTTATTTTGCCCATGAGACAAGATTCACAAGTTGGATATAATTCATAATCAGATAACTCTAAGAGCCCATCTTAATGCAACTTGGATAATATTGTTTCATTAATATGACCGAGTCTACAGTGCCACATAAAGGTATAATTTACATCTTCTCTTTTCCTTTTCTTAGTTGGTTCAATTTGAAGTATATTTTTATGCAAGTCAAGTATGTAAAGTCCATTTCGCAAATTACCAACACTATATAAAATATTATCATTATAAATAGTACAACTATTTTTCTTTATTATAATGTCAAAACCATCCATATCTAATACATAAATTGAAATAATGTTTCTAATAAGTGACGGAACAAAGTAACAATTATTTAATCTAATGGACTTGCCCATAGGCAGTGCTAAACAATAAGTCCCTACAGCTAATGCAGCAACCTTTGCTCTATTTCCCACTCGTAGGATGACCTCATCCTTACTCAACTTTCTACTTCTGACCAGCCCTTGCATATCACATATGTGAGAACCACAGCCGGTATCCAATACCCAAGCAGAAGATTGACTTTCAGAAAAATTAATTTCATTTATAAACAAACCTTGATTAGGATTCGAAGCTTCTCCAAGCTTCTTCTACTTTTGTTCTGCAAGGAACTCCTTGCAGTTCCTCTTCCAATGACCCGACTTGTTGCAATGGAAGCAGATTCCTTTGCTATCTGGATCAGGTTTCTTATTATCCATTCCTTTCCCCTTTCCCATTGCCTTCTTGGATTTCCTCTTTTAAGAAGATACCATGGGCCTATTCCTTTTCTTGGAA
This sequence comes from Panax notoginseng, assembly GCA_016801055.1. Classification (NCBI taxonomy): domain Eukaryota; kingdom Viridiplantae; phylum Streptophyta; class Magnoliopsida; order Apiales; family Araliaceae; genus Panax; species Panax notoginseng. The sequence continues at coordinate 147,481,044 of CM029020.1, forward strand.
GAATCATCCACTAGTAAGACTTGGTTCTTCTTGGATGGGAAGTGACCTTCAGCAGTTTTCAAGATATTAAGTAACCCAGGCAAGTTAACGTCCAACTTATTCATGTGAAAATTTGTAACAAATTGTGAGAAGGTATCGGGGAGTGACTACAAGATCAAATCTTGACTCAACTCCCCATCCATGACGAACTCAAGTTGTCCAAGACGTTCAATCAAATTGATCATCTTTAGGACATGAGTCTCAACAGTAGTGCTCTCGGTCATCCGAGATCTGAAGAGCTCGTTAGATATCTCATATCTAGCAGTCCTACTTTGCTCACCATACAACTCTTGGAGGTGCAACAATATAGCAGGAGCATCCATGGTTTCATACTGACACTGAAGCTCGTTACTCATGAATGCTAGCATGATGCATTGAGCCAGAGATGCATCATCTTGCCACTTCTTTAAAGTACCAATCTCTTCCTCAGAGGCTACTTCAGCAAGTTTTTGAGGGACGGGCAAATTTAGGACATAAGAAATCTTTTCAGCAGTGAGAACAATTCTCAAATTCCTTAACCAGCCCATTAAATTCAGTCCACCCAATTTGTTAGCATCCAATATGCTACGCAGTGATATTAGTGAGTGTGACATTTTCAAAATTCTGCATGTAAAAAGATAATATTTTAACAAATATTTATTTAATTAATTACCAAAATAAATTAGATCTCATTTTTAATCATATCTCCCACTATTTTTTCAAACTATATTACCCTCATTATATAGTTCGACAGTATCTAATTAAAGATTTGATAGTGAGAATAAGGATCCCATTTCAAATGTATAAAGCCTTGTGTGTTCACAACAAACTAAATATAAATAAATAGGTAGATAACTCTTATCGATTACATCATCATGCAACTCTTTATATTTTACCTCTTAAATTATAATGGTCAATTGTGTGCACATCCGAACAAAAATAATTTAAGTTAAGTCATACCAAACATTTCCATATAAGTGAAGAGAAAACTACAACCTTTGTGTTTGCAAAACAAAGCGATAATGTTCAATTCCTTATAAACATCATATGTAATAAAAACAACATCTCAAATATTTAAAACTTGCCTTGTGTGTGCATAACAAACTCATATTAAATATTCAATGCTCTATTATTTTTATCTTGCTAGAAGGCGACGTTTGATATTTCAATTATCTTTGAACGTTAAAACTTAATATAATTTCTTTGAGGAGTTTGTTATTATTAGTCTCATCTTGTTTAGCGCGCATGCACACACACACACACGCAAACATATATATATATATATAAATATATATATATATATATATATATATATATATATATATATATATATATATATATAATACTTGCATACACATATAGAATACTATATTCTACCCGGATTGATTATGGACTTTTATTCTAGTTTGGTTCACTAGAGCTACCAAGTGAACCAAAAGATCAAACCCTAGGGTGCAAGAATTAACATTTAAATATAACTATTACATTGAAACCTGAGCTCCATTACAAACGGGTCTTCAAGCGCTACTTTCTCCTTGATCTCTACTTCTTCGAAAATTCTAACTAATCCTATTACATAAATTATTTCATTTAAATAAAAATCTTGATCAGCAGTCAAGGGAAAGTACATAGGAGATAGATAGAATTTACATCAAGAATAAAACCAGAAAAGACGAGGTACGTATACCCCATTTAATAAAACTCATTCATTCAAGCAACCAACCAAAATAAAATCCAATCACATTAGTCAATAGTCCGTAATTAATCTCATTTATTACCATACATATCACCATATGTATCAATAAATAAAACATTCATCTCATGAATAATAATCATTTGATATATATATTGATATCGATTTAATGGGCAAATTTAATTAGCATCAATTTCAATTTTGATTTTAAAATAAACTCCTTTATTTAATAAATGTGAAATTTATTCTAAATACAAAATAAACAATTTTATTTTAATTTATATTTTCTAGAAAAACATGAAATCTAATTTTTAACTTAAATAAACCTTATATTTTAATTAGAAATCAGATTTTATAAATAAAACAATTTTTATTCCTTTTTGGGTATTGGCGCTGCGACGCCCCAAATGTACTGGGTATGGGCGCTTCAGCGCTGGATCAACCCGTATTCAGAAACCCAGTACTGGTACTGCAGCGCCAGATTTATACTGCGAATCGGCGTTGAATTTGGCGCTGCAGCGCCGGTCAATAATTTTTGAAAACCCACCTGGTGCTGCAACGCCAGTTCGCAGAAATTGTTTTCCAGTTCGCGAATTCTACAGTTTTTCTCCAAAAAACTCAATTTTATGCCAACAATTATGCCAAAAAATATTGTATAAAACACATATCAATCATATATATCAAATCTAAGCAATTAATAACAGCATAAAGGTTTGGCTCTGATACAACTGTTAGGCTTTGTGAAGATCAAAGACGCAATCGAATTGAAAAATTAGCGGAAGCAGAGTAAAATAAGATTTTAAAAATTTTCACAAACAAATTATCCGGATCATCCTTTATGCATATTATTAATTAAAACGAATAATATGAAGTTATAGAATCATACCCTTGTAGATATGAGCTTCCACAGTACGAGTTCAACTTCTACTTCTCTGTGATCTCCTTGAATCTCCAGGTTAGATTCCTTTTCTTTGATCAATGTTAGCCACCCAAGTGTATGGCCTCTAGAGGTGATCCACCAAGGAAGAAGAATATTCAAGAAGAAGGGTGGTTTGGCTAAAATTCTAGTTTTCTTTCTCTGTAGAGAAAGGGGCGAACTCTCCAACAATTGGAATTACATATATTAATATATGATATAAGATTCCACTTATAAATATATCAATTAATTCTTCTAATCTAATTAGAAAATAGAGTATTATTTAATTAATTAAATTCATTTAATTAATTAAGCTCCCTAATCTTATTAGGGATAATTAATTAAACTCTTTTAATTAATTTGTCTCCTAATCTTATTAGGAATAATTGAGAGCACTTACATTAAATTAATTCCCCAACTTCTTTAGAAATTAAAATAATAATCATAAATAAAAATATTAATGAGACTCCTCTTATTACTTTATATTTAATATTTCCGAAATATTAAACAATAAATATTAATTTATTTAATTTATTCTATCACCATAGATTAAATTAAATACACTTAACATATTATTATAATTATGCCATTAACTTCTTAAATAATTATTTTTCATTTTATAGTGTGACCCTTTAGGTTCTCCATATTAAACCGGTTGTGAATAAATAAATTAGAACAATACTAATCTCATTTAAATAAATAAATTAAACTATTAATTTGTTTAAATAAATAATTTTTATTCTACAATAAGGATAAGCCTCCTTAACGATCAACGACTTTCTAGATAATATAGATTTCAATATTAATCATAAAATAACATTTGAGTAAATAGTTACCATACAATTCAATCCTTCCACCATGCAATGTCCCAATTAAATATAAGATATGGAATTACTGTCAAGTCTTATTTTATTTAATTATTTGTATTTTGGTTCCCAAATGCACAACACCGAATAAATACAAATTAGAAATTACTTTCTAATTTCATTCCACCTTAGCCAAGGATTCCTGGGTTGTCATTTATCGAATCACATATGACATTTCTCTTCTTTTACTAGAAGTGGTAGATTCTTTATTGATCATTCATTTTCTCCATATATAACTAATTACACACAGGCATACCCTTTGATATACCCTAAAGATCTTAAGGAATAAGTCAAAGTGTGATTCATTATATATATGATCTCAAGTCTAAGGATCACTTGTACTACTATCACTACAGGAATTCCTATTGACAGACAAGTAAAACTCCATTAGATATTCCTTAGCCAGTAACGTTCAGTGAAATTATTCTCCAATAAGCACCTACATACTTGCTTTAGTGTCTCCACACAAATGATCATGAGATCAGTCATCCTCATCCAATGAGCAAGCAACGTATGTACCAATCTATCCGGATCCACTAATCACCATTTTAGTAATCCATTGATTGGGAACATTTTAGTTTTTAAGCTATCTAAGAATTTAGATCTCATTAGCATGATCTCATCATGATTCTATAAATATTGCTTAAACTATGAGTTTATCACATATTATTAAAACATCACCATGTAGATAATTAAATGTCTTTAATAAATAATTCTTTTATTATTAAGTAAATAAGATTGATTACAAAGTATATGCTTTATCATCATACATGATTGTCTTATACCCATACTACTTTCAAATGTAACTCTGGGCCTTAAAGCGGGGATACAGATTTAAGGCCCTGACATAATCAAATTGTGGTTTGTGGTGCTCGGGTCACTTTGATGGCTTTCATGCCCATAAGGAGCCTGACACTTATATATATATATATATATATATATATATATTTGTCGAAGATGCTTTGTATCTCGAGAATAAAATCAAAACAAGTCGAATACGGAATAAAATGAAAGTATCAAAGGCCTCAATTACTATGTGAGCATAAGGGTTTGAAAACCTGTTTTCAAAACATCATTTTATATGCCTTGTATTACAATTAAATTTTTATACAAATCAAACCTTTTGTATATTGGTGCAAAAGAGGGATAGCACTACTTTCAAACAAAGCACTTAGGCCCAATTAAATACACACACACACTTCAAATAGTTAGGGAATTAAAAAGACACGGTAACCATGTTTTCACAAAAGTCGGGGGGTGTCTAACACCTTTTCCCTGCTTAAGCATGCCCCCGAACTATATGAATCTTAGTTTCCAAGTCCTGTTAAACAGAGTCTAATAATTCAGCCTTTTAAAAAAAAATTCAGAACTCGGTTGAGTTGGTACAACCATTTCACTTCTACCAACTGACGGCTATGTAAAATTAAATCTTTTCAAATCATTGACATTTCATGTCGGACTCTTTTGTCAATTTCACCTTTTCAACAAGATTTGAACCACGTAGAAAACATAAAGGGTAAGAAATATTTAAAAGAGACATTCAAGAGAAATTTTTCCCGACTTCGACAGTAAGGAAGGAAGATATACGAAACACAACGGTCAGAACTTGGTATGGTCATTACAAGTTTCTGGTGATGTCATTTGGTTTGACGAACGCACCTGCAATATTTATGGACATGATAAATAGAGTGTTGAAACCTTTCTTGGATAAATTCGTGGTGGTATTCATCGATGTTATTTTGTTATATTCCAAAAGCAAACAGGAACACACCGAACATTTGAGGGTGAAGTTGGAATCGTTAAGGAAAGTGAAGTTGTATGCCAAATTTTTAAAATACAAATTCTGGTTGGAGCGCGTGCAATTTCTTGGGCACGTGATTGACAAGAACGAGATTTCGGTAGACCCATCAAAGGTAGGAGTGCTAATCAATTGGGTTATGTGACAACTCCAATTTTTGAAAATTATTAAAATAAGAATTTAATAAATAAAATTCTTATTACGAGATGTTTTGAGTTTGGATATGTGTATACATGTGTTATATATCGTGAGATATATAATTTGGTGTGAATATAGAAGATATATATATATATATATTGGAATAACGAGGTTTGGTAGTTAATTAAATTTAACTATTGAAGAAGGTAAATGAAATTGTTTGAAAATGGAATTAAGTTGAAAATTATATTATGGAATAATATAATTTGATTATTATGCCTTGTGGCAATGAATTTATTATGAATTAAATCTCATAAATAATGTGAGTAATTCAATTAATTAAAATAATGAATTAATGTAAATATATTTGTTTTAATAAGATGAGAAAGTAATACGTATTACATATAAACGTAATATGTTGTATGTAATACGATTGTGAATCTCGTAAATAGTTAAAATATTTATCGAATAAAATAAATATTTTAATTGGAATATTTATCAAATTTAAGATGAATATTTGATGGAAATCGTTATGGAATAATTTAATGAAAGTGTGATAATATTGATGGAATGGAATATTCTAATTTAATTAAGTAATTAAATTAGAGATTTACTAATTTGTTATATTGGCTAAATAGAAGTTATAATTATATTGAGATTTAATTTAATAATGGTTGTGACAAATAAACTATATGATAAGGAAGGAATTAAAATGAATTAAAAGGAGATTTGAAGGGGCTAGCCAAAACATGGCTTTGGGGTTTTTGGTTATAACTGATGAAACGTTTGGCTGTGTAACTGATGAGGCCATAATGTATACGCATTATGTTTATATCAGTTATATGAATTTTACGTATTTTGTTCCTAAAGACTAAAAAAATAAAGAAGAACAAATACAAAGAAGAGAGGAAGAGTGAAATTGAGAAGAGGGAACTTAGAGAAGAAATTCTCTGTAATTGAAGTGGAGTTTCAAAATCAAAGAAGGGAAAAACAAGAAATTTTTCAAGCTTTATAGAAAATCAAAGGTAAAATTTCTAGGTTTCTAGTTTATGGTTTTGTTTTCTAAATTCTCTATAATTGAGTTTTTGGTTGTTGAATTTATTGAGGTATAGTTTATATACGTTTTTGGATAGATATAATCTGTTAATAGTCATCTAGAAATAATTTTGGTGTGTTTAAACTCATAAAAACATGTTAAAGATGAAGAATTAAGTTTTTGGTTGAATATATACATTTTAGTCATTTTTGAGACTAAAATCAGTTATGAAATCTTGATGGAAACCTTAAATTTATGATGGATGTTGTAAGAACGTTGAAAAATGAAAAGAACGCAAGTTGAATGAATCAATTTGGTTAAGAAACGAAGTCGTAGTGAATGAATTCGCTAAACATGTTAAAACATGAAAGTTTAGTATGAACATGAGTTTTGGGTCAAGATTTAGGTTAGTTAATGGTTCTGTAAATTTTTGATTATGTGGTATGTTGTATTTCTATAAATTAAGAATCCATAGAATCGAAAATGGACTAATTTGGATGTGTATAACTCAAGTTATGAAGATTATAAGGAGAAAAAGTTCAAAAATCGCGAGAATAGTAAACTGCAAATTCTGGCTATGCTAACGGGCGTAGCTGCGCTATGCCCTAGGTCTATTGGGACGTAACTACCCTCTTGGGCATAGCTGCACTATTTCCAAGACTTAATTTGGCGAATCTGTGCTCTAGATGTGTCAGGTGTGACTATTTTAACCACCTGTAGTAAAACGACCATAACTTTTTCATACGAACTCCGATTGAGGAGATTCAAGATGATCCGGAACGAGGAAGAATAGACGTACAATTTTAGATCTTTAAGTTTTTCAATTTGAGGTATTTAGAAAGGGTCAGAATGGTCAACTTTGGGACTAATGTGTATTCAGAGGCAATTAGTGGGTGTCGGGTATGCACGTATGCAAGTGTAGTGCTTCTGACGATAAAAGATGTTCTAAGTTATAAAACATGAATATTAATAAATATAATGATGCATAACATTAATAAATGATGTATTAGATAAGTTGTATAATTATGCTAAGAATACACAAAAAAGACGAATCGGGCGTGTGACGAATGAACGTCGAAACGCCGTGACAAGTGTAAATGAACGTAAAAAGTGTTTTAATTCAAATGAAATGACTATTATAAGATATGAAATGGGGATAATATAAAACCAATAAGCAGTCCTAGCAAGACTTAAACACTTAAATGAACTTCGGGTATGACCTAAGAAGAAATATAGTGAGATATAAGTCGAAAGTTAACACAATCAAATTGAACATTGTGTATTGATTAATAGGAAGGGTTATGGGATGTAGAGTAAAGTTTACATTACAACTACTATACGTTGCTATATGACTAATAGTGGATGTGCATGATTTTATAATTGTGTAGGGCACATGAAGTGTAGATAGCTGTAAGCTGTTAATCTATTATTGGTAAACAACGATCAAGGCAAGTATTTCAGTTCCTATTTGCTATGTGAACTTGACGATGAACAGTTTTAAATCTTTATTGCAATGAGCATGATGTGTTATATATATGTTGAAAGTTTGAAATGTTAAAGTCAATTTATGACTACGTTGATTGAGTAAGGAACTCAATCTTTTTACTTGTTATATGAACTGCAGCATGTATGTTATATTAGTCCAATGTTTATGAGATGTATGTTGAGCATGTTGTTATGATCAACCTTGCAAATAACCACTTTTGCAGGTTAAGGATTCAAGGTAACATTATGTGCTACTTGAAAGACATGAATTAGATGCAATGCATGAAGATTTATATACTTTAGCTGAGTTGATATTATTTGAATCATGTTTAGGGTTTCGGATGATGTACTTGATAATGTATGATGTTTAATAGATGTTAAGTTAAAAAGTTTAAATTTTGTCTGATGTATAAAGGATATTGAACCTGAATGAAAGATTTATTTATTAACTTTGATAAAGCGAGTAATAAACTAAGTATGGTTCAAGGGTAGGAAACGATAAAGGTTTTGAGAAATATACTTGATAATTTATGATGTCAAACTTCATATTTAGTTGTAAAGTTTGATCTATCCAATGTATAAGGAATATCGAACTAAAATGTAAGATTTTATATAACAACTCCAATGAAATGAATTATATAATAAACTTGATTCAAAGATATGTAATTGATAAAGGTTTAGATTCAGGGAAGTAAAAAAAGTAGATAGAAAATTTTAAAATTATTCCGCATTTTATTATGTTTAACATCGATTAATGAAGCAAAATCAGAATAAAGATGTATTGATAACGACCGAGGTTGAGAATTATATTGTATAAATTTTGGGGTCGTTACAAGTTCAGATGAAGACACCGTCAGAAGTAAGAAGTTTATTGGGATTAGCAGGTTATTATAGATGTTTTATTTGATATTTTTCAAAAATTGCAACTCCATTTATAAATTTGACTAAGAAAGTGGTAAAGTTCGTTTGGACGGAGAAATGTGAAGAAGTTTCCAAGAATTAAAGAAAAGGTTGAGTACGATACCTATTTTATCTCTGCCGGATAATGTGACGCCCCAAATTCGGACCACTCACGTCTCGAATTCGATTTGCCACGTGCTATATATCTAATAACTAAATAACATCTCACGCAATGGAACTAACATAATAGATTACATTTATTTAATATAATCATTCAAGTCCCAAGGTTTCATAACTTAAAAATCTTTTACATACCTTAAACACACTTAAACATAGCTTAGACATAACTAATATATAACACAATTTATGTCTTTACATTATCATAATATTCCCAAATAAATATGAAGCTACTCCGTTGATTTACCCTTGCCCTCATCAGTGCCCGAGGGTCAGCCTTGCTCTGCCTTAATTGAAATATTTTTAGGGAAAACAAGAATGCGCAACAAGTTTGCTCAACAAGTAATATAGCAATAAGGGTGTTTAATATAGTTTTAAATTGTCAATAGTACAACAATAAATGATAGTTCAAGGATAACAAGAAGTATCGATGGTTCTAAACAATAGTCGCTAAGGACATAAAGATATCAATAAGATTCAACGCTTAAACATTTCGAGACTTCAAAATAATGAATAATGAGCAGTCACTAAGGACTATGAACTTCTACTAGTACATCAGATGATCAGCCTAAAGTACCTTACGTTATGCATAACATTTAATCATAGGCATGTGCGCACATCGGTCTCCCGACAATTATATAGCTTCCCCTTCAAGGAGGATTGTTCATCTCAGTCAATTATAAAAGTCCACAGCGATTCGATTGGTTTGAATAGCTTTCAAATTCATGATTTAGTCTAGACGAATCAAATGGCATAGACCGCTTTTTCAAAGTATATAATAAGAATTATAAGTTTAACACCCGAAATCAAGGTTTGAGGAATGTAAACAACTTTATCTTTAAACTACGAAGCATTAAGTCATACGACATGAATCATACTTTCAATGGTTTACTTGTACGACCAATAATAGCGCGCACTTAAGTAATGCTCCATAAAGAATATGATTAGGAACTTGCATCAAAGAGATAAGGTTTAGATACTTGCATAATATTCTAATTTGTGTAAGTTAGAAAACATGCCTTATGCGTAGTTTACCAAGGTATATATAGCTTATCAACGCTTTTTGAATCCTATTATAACATAGTTACGTGTATAGGATATTCATTAGTTTAATATATTCAATACTCATACTTGATATGTAAGTTTAAACGCATACATAAGAGTCTAACATAGCCGTATAATCCCATACGTACGTCATTACATACCTTACATACACATAACAAAAATATCAGTTTGTAAGACACTATGAAATCAAATAACATAGCTCGTAATGATCTTTTGACTTAACGTTTGAAAGTTTATAAACACTTATCAAATATATGATTCTATCGTTAGCATGCTTATTGACACATTGAATACTGTACTGGACATAAATTACAGATTAAGATAATAATACAAGCATGCATCAAATCTCTGATCACAAATAGAATAGGCAGACTTCACTGCAGGGTGGCATGAGCTCACTTGATTTGAACTAGGGAGTGGCGCGGCTGCGCTGCTCCCAGTTCAAATCAGAGTTGAGAAACAGAAACATGGCCAAACTTGCACACCCACATACAAATATGATGACACTTATAGAGCATACACGTCATGATGTTTATAACTAGGTTCGATCCTATATCTTGTCCTTAACGTTGTTTGTTACCAATTCCCACCTAATCAAGCCTTTAAGTGCTCATTTAACAAAGTCTCTCATGTTTAGTCATTATACACATATAACGAGATCAATAAGTCTCAACTATACATGCTCATGTTATCTTAGTCATCCATTTCAAGTTGTATAATTCTACTTCATTTAGACTTGTTCTAAACCATACTCAACTAGTTTACAATGCATATGACTGGCTAGCATACATGTCAATCATATGTACATGTATTTTTCATATCCTATCATGATAGTCAAAATCTCAGAATACATGCAAGGTTGTTATCAACCAAATTAGTTTCCCAATTCTTAAGTTTTCTTTTTGAAAATCTCATGTTAACCAATCAAGCATGCAAAACTACTTCACTTACTATACATCATGCTTTCATATCCACATAACTAGACCACGTATGCATGCTTTGAAGTCCAAAATTTAGAGTGTACATTGTTCATTTACACATAGCTAGTATAGTCCTCTACTTAGAAACTCATTTTAAATCATGCTTGAATAGTCTATATTACGCCTAACTATATAAACCAATATATTAGTCACATGGTAAGGTATAAAAGAGTTTGATAAGTTTATACATAAGGTCAGAATATAATCTAAACAATGCTCACCAAAATTAGTTTCCAAATCTTTAAGTTTTCTTTGAATACACATACTAAACCAAACTAAAATGATTTACTATAACCAAAACAACATCAATCCATATGTTCGGGTTATTTATGTTTATGACAACATAAGGCAAACAAAATCAGTTTCCAAGACTGGCAGCCTGCGCGGCCGCGCAGTTTTATACTATGGAAGTGGTGCGGCCGCGCCACTTCAGTCAGAGGCAAAATAATGGCTCTTCTTCTGCAGAGTCTCAACACAAGCATTGCTAAATCCTTCTAGCTATAACTCTGACCAACTACAATGCTTCTAGACATGCATATAAACTCAGGTAACACACGGATAACAGTTACCAACTAATCAAGAATTTATGCACATTCAAGCATCAATCAAACTTGAATTAAGAACACAATGTAATGTTATACCTTTATGATTTGAATTGGACAGAGCTTCCTCTCAATATCAAATTACTCCTTCAACATTCTCTATAGCAACTAAGCAAATAATCTCAACAACATTGAAATGAAGGGGAGTGCTCAATTTATAGGAATTTTACTAACCATGCCAAGCTATTGTCCAAGAATTAAAACCAAGAGATGGAAGGAGAACTCTTTGGGTAATCAAGGGTTGGTTCAATAGTTACCAACCACTCCCATCACCCACACCCTTCTTCATTATGGCCATCATTTGATAGCTAGATTGAGGAAATTGAGAGATGAAGGAATAACTAGTCTTAGGCCAATGGCCATTCACGTGAGGGATAAGAGAAGGACTCTCAATATAGTACAACTCTAACTCTCAGCATTTGACAATTGAACAATGCCACATACTATATGTTTAATACATATATATGTACACCTTAGGTTAAACACACATATATGTATACTTAGGTTTTAAATCCAATTGGGTGCATACATGGATTTTAATTATATAACAATATTACGTTAGCAAATTGGGGGTATATATCTATTCATACAATATAATCCATGTACATTTTGATAATACCGAATATAATCTAATTAGGTATTATCTAACCACATTATCATAAACTTTATTATTCCAATTATACTCACTTATTAAAATAATTATTAATTTGCAAATCATTGATTTATTCTAAGTTAATATTACATAAAGTACATCTTTAATGTTATCACACATACATGTTGTCACATAAGCCTTCTTTATGTAACTTACAATTCATTCAATTTTTACTATATAGTTTTATATATTATATAGTCATATTAAAGTGTCACACTACACTTCCTTTTTAATTGAAGGTATGTACTATATATAATACTATTAATTATCACATATCTTGCACACAACAATTAATTGAATAAATATAAATCTTATTATATTAATTATTTACTCATTAATATTCTATTAATCACAATAAAAATTAATTAACAATATGATATTAATTAATCATCCACTTCTTAATTCATTCATTCTTTAATTTAATTAAACCATCAAAATTTCCATTCTCGTGCCACATAAGGCATTTCACATCTCTCATCATATTTTCCCTCATTTTCTCAATTATCATAAATTCAATTTAATCTAATCGAGCTACTCATCTCATGACACATAAATATTTATATAAAATAAATATTCACATTCTTATTAATATCATTATTAATATTTATTCATAAAATTCATGGTTCTTACATCCCCCCCCCCCTTATAAAAATTTCATCCTCGGAATTGGTATAAGGTTACACAAATATATGGGGATAGTCCCTATCCATCATACCTTCTAATTCCCACGTAGCCTCCTCGGCATCGTGGTTTCGCTAAAGTACTTTTATAGAAAATGTAACTTTATTTCTTAATGTCTGCTCTTTTATATCTAATATCTGGACAAGAATTTCTTCATACGCCAGATTCTTCTCCACTTGAATGGGCTCGTAGAAAATTACGTGTTTGTAGTCAGGCTTATACGGACGCAACATATAGAAGTGAAACATGTTGTGGATGTGCTCTAACTCAAGTGGTAATGCAACTTTATATGCCACTTCTCCCACTCGCTTTAATATCTCGAAGGGTCCTATGAACCTCAGACTCAATTTTCCTTTCTTATCGAATCGTATTTTTCCTTTCGAGGGAGATACTTTCAAGAAAACGAAACTTTCGATTTTAAAGTCCCAGTCTTGTCGATGCAAATCTGATTACTTTTTCTGGCGATCTTGAGCTACTACCAATCTGGCTCTTACCACTGTCACCATGTCTGCGGTTTGTTGCACTAACTCTAGTCCCAACATTCGTCGTTCTCCAACTTCGTCCCAACATAACAGCGTTCGATCTTTTCTCCTGTAATAAGCTTCGTACGGTGGTATGCCGATACTCGCATGGTAAATATTATTATATACAAATTCCACTAGCGGTAGGTGATCGTCCCAATTTCCCTTGAAGTCCATCATGCAAGTTTTAAGTATGTCCTTCAGCATTTTTATCGTTTGCTCACTTTGTCCGTATGTCTACGGATGATAAGCAGTACTCATCCTCAACTGTGTTCCCATTGACCAGAGACAATTGACACCGGCACTCCATATCGTGAAACAATTTCCTTTACGTACAGACTCACTAACTGATTCAAATTATATTAGATCTTGATCGGTAGAAAATGAGCCGTCTTCGTTAGTCGATCTACGATAACCCAAATGGCATCAAAACCTTTCTACGTGACTAGAAGTCCCACCAAGAAGTCCATCGTAATGTGCTCCCATTTTCACTCTGGTATTTACAACGGTTGAGGTACACCACTTGGTCTCTGGTGCTCTACTTTGACTAGTTGCAAGTACGACATCTACTGACGCACTCCGCGACTTTTTGTTTCAGATTGGGCCATAAAAAATGTTACCTCGAATCTCGGTATATCTTTGTGCCTCCTGGATGAACGAAATACATCGTATTGTGTGCCTCGTGCAAAATTTCTTTCCTCAACTCGATTACCGCTGGCACCCACACTCTCCCTTTGAATCTCAAAATACCATCTTTATCCATTTTGAATCTCCCTTCTTCATTTTCTGTGATCATCTTTCTGATTTTCTCGCACTCTTCATCCTTCTCTTGTGATTCATTTACTCTATCCAATAAGGTTGAATGAGCTTCCACTGCAAATAATTTTTCTTCAGACCTCCCCGGTCCTTTTACCTTTATTTCTAATTTCTCCATTTCCCTTATTAACTCCTCCTGACTTGTCAGTTGAAACAACTTCTCCCTTCCTTTCCTACTTAGCGCGTCAGCTGCTACATTTACCTTTCCCTGGTGATAAAGAATATCGCAACCATAATCCTTGATTAATTCTAACCACCTTCTATTATGCATGTTCAACTCCTTCGGTGTGAAGATATATTTCAGACTCTTGTGGTATGTGTATATCTCACATTTCTCTCCGTACAAATAATGTCTCAAAATCTTTAACACAAAAACTACTGTCGCTAACTCTAAGTCAATAGTAGGGTATCATTTTTAATAATCCTTCAGTTGTCGCGATGAATATGCAATGACTTTGCCATGTTGCATAAGCACATAACCAAGTCCCTTGTGCGATGCATCACTAAATACCACGAAACCTCCCGCATCGTTTGGTAATGATAACACAGGTGCTTCGCTTAGTCTATTCTTCAGCTCTTGAAAACCTTCTTTGCATTTGTTCGTCCACACGAACTTCACCGTCTTCCTCGTTAGATTGGTCAACGGGGTTGCTATCTTAGAAAAATCTTGGATAAATCTTCGATAGTACCCAGCTAACCCTAAGAAGCTTCTTATCTTTGTTGGTGTCTTTGGCTACTCCCAATTACTCAATGCTTCTACCTTTGCAGGGTCTACTAAAATTTCATCTTTATCTACCACGTATCCTAAGAATTGAACCTTCTCCATCCAAAATTCATATTTTGAAAACTTTGCATACATCTTCTCCTTCCTTAGCGCCTCCAAAACCATCTTCAGATGTTCGGTGTGCTCTTCTTGTGACACCCCCAAATCTGGGTACTTCATTCCCACAAGATTTAGTGTTTACTTGATAAAAACATTCATTTCTAACTACCCAAATAAAATAAAATTTGACAATAAACCTTCCCATTAAAGGATTACATCAATAAGTTCAATAAAAATCTCACAGGTCATCTAACATTTAAATACAACTATTAAGTGTGGAAAATTAAATAACTACATCACAATATTTAAAATAAAGTCTGACAATATAAAAGTCAATAGGTTTAAAAGTATTTAATACTTGTTCATCTTTTCTTTCCCTTTACTGGTGGTAGGTTCATCGACCTTCTCTACTTTAGCTGTAATATTTATATAAGCAAGAGTGAGCAAACAAATGCTCACTTGAAGTGACAATGAATAATATAACATAACAACTGCCAAATGAATAGGCTCAATAGAACTAAATAATATTTTCTATCAATGATAATCAGGAACAGAATTTGAAATATATATCTGAGGGTCATAAGACCATAAACTATATCCAAAGTTATAAGTATTCTTTTAACTTAAACCTAAACAGTCATAAGACCGTAGGGACTTCTCGTACTCAGGGGGATCAGCCCTTCGTATAATGTATTGTGCACAAACATCTAAACGCTATGCATAAATTATCCCTTGTAATAGGGTTGTTCATCTCAGCATTTAGAATACAAGTCCGCACCAAAGTAAGTTTATTTTGGATAAGTTTCAAGGTAATTTAGAGTTTAATGAACATCAACTAAGGATTAGTTGAATATGAATGTAATAACAATATGCTATGGAATAAGTCATAAATGAATCAACATTATATATTAAGGTCATGTTTTAGAAATAAACTAAAAGCATAAGCATTGAATAACGTAACATACCTTGCTTGAACAATATTAAGCTAAGGTTAGAATTTTGTTTATAATTGAGTATTGAGCATGCATAATCAATAACAATTTGAACGATAAAACTTGTTCAACATAAGTGTATCAGAATTTAGAAGCTTGTGTAATACCCGAGAATTTCCATGTATTATAAAATGAATATATTAATGAAAATAATATTTATGTGAATATAAGTGTTATTATTTTATGAGTTGGTTAATACAATTGATTCGTACTAGATCAATGCATATTAAGAGGTGTGGGTTGGCAACAAGGATTGTGAAATGCCTTATGTGGCATATTATAGAACGAGTAAATCCATTAAGCGAGTTAAAATGGGAATTAGGAAGTATAATCGTGTGATATCATATAAGTAATCAAATACGCTCGTAGACTTGTAGTAACACTTTTGTTGACATCAATTCATGTCGTATATAACGGATTTAGCGAGGAAAATTGACACAGGCTGAAACTAAACCAGTCTTGGCACTGTCAGGGCACGGCGCAGCTGCGCCGTCCCAACAGTACAAACTGGCGCATCTGCGCCAGTAGTCAGTTGGAGAAAAGTAATTTTTTCACCTTGGGAATTAAATGGAACAATTATGTGATAGGTGTGACATTAATAAACCAAGAAATAAAGTATGTTATGTCCAACAACTGTAGTGTTAAACAATTAATTAATTGTTCATGGTTGTGGTAGATTATTGAATTCTTAGTAATTAACTAATAATGTGTGATCACTATTATTTGCAATATATTATAAAGATGAATAATGATTATGAAAATTCATAATTACATTAATCAATTGTTGTATTAATTAATATTGGTTTAATAAAGTAATGAAGTGCATGGTTTATGTATTGAACATAAATAAGTATGTTAGTAATATAATAATATTATAATGACAATTATGTGCATATGAGCAATAATATAACCATACTATATGGTGTTGTGTGACTATATATTAAGTGATAATTAACCAAGGGAAAGAATTAAATTATTTATTTAACATAAATAAAGAAGATATTATTATAATAAGGTTATTATATGATTACATGAGTGGTAGAATTAATTATGGAACTACCCGGACAATAATACCTGACTGCATTATTTTATTTTGTATATTTAATGTACATGGACTATATGATGTGAATTCCTAATATGGTAACAAGTGTGCATTAAGATTTCATTGTGGGAATTAAATAGACCAAACCAAGCCTTGATGATATGAAATGCTGAGGTTTTTTCCTTTGTCCCAAAGTTAGTGTCCCATTTACTCTAAGACCTCATTCACGTGTATTTGAAAAAGGCTAGCCTATGTTCTTCATTTT
The DNA here is from genome assembly GCA_016801055.1 of Panax notoginseng. Lineage (NCBI taxonomy): Eukaryota > Viridiplantae > Streptophyta > Magnoliopsida > Apiales > Araliaceae > Panax > Panax notoginseng. The sequence goes on from CM029020.1 coordinate 147,498,510, forward strand.
CTTCCAACTCTCTAACTCATGATCATGGGGGAGTGGTGATTATGATGAGTTCCAACAACCAATCTAACAACTCCTCCATAACCTTCATGCAATCCTTTAACACATGAGTTTTATTCAATAGGAAAATGCAATGTCTGGATTTGTTTTCCTTTATAAATAGCAGATGTGCTTCTTCATTCTTATTGCTGAGATTTGTCTGAGAATTTGCTAAGTGAGAGTTGAGAGCATACAAGTAATCTAGAGCTTAGAAGTTCATTTGGAGCAAGTTCTTTTCACATTTACAGAGGTAAAATCTCTTTTCCTTGATTTCCTTTTCATTCTCTGTAAAAATGGAGTCCTGAGTTCTTACAGTTTCAAATTCTTGAATTCATGTCACCAGTACAAAGTAGTAAATAGACAACACTTAAACCACAACGTTTTTTATAAAAATGTTGTGGTATTTTTTTTCACAACGTTTTTAAAAAAAACGTTGTACATATATATGCAAAAACGTTATCTATTTGAAAGGGCATTTTTTTTTATTTTAACTAGATAACGTTTTTTTTTAAAATGTTGTCTATCTAAAAAAACACGGAGCTAAAAACCGCGCCTATGTGAAAAATTAAAACTAAAACACGGAGCCGCTCACAAAACTAAAACCCTAGTTTCTCTCTCTGTACATTGACGAAAATGGCGGTACAATCATTTCCTTCTCAGTTACTACATTTACCGGTTCACTCTCCGTCTCCTTCTTCTCACTACATCCTCTTCACCACAACGCCACAGAGCTTATATCTTTTTTAGGGTTTTATAATTCTATGTGCTTTGTTTGTAGTGAGTGAGAGATTTTGAGATAGAAATGAAGAATTCAAGTTTGGATCTATTTGATCCTCGAATGGCCGTGATGGACTCTGACTACTTGTCGGAAGGTGACCATGACGGTGATTTTGGATTCGCCTTCAACGATCGTAGCTTCTCCTACCGGACTCTACATATCGAGATTATTGTCGAGTCCCTAGAGACCCGCTCCGATGGTGAAGGTTGTCAGAGTCTTGCTGATTAGGCCAGGAATCAGAAGCGCCAGAGAGAAGGTATTAAGAAGGAAAATGGTTAGTAATTTTTATTCTGTATCTATTATATCTTCCTATAAAATTTATAATTTTTTTATTGAATTTAAAGGTATATTAGCTTTGGCAATATCGCCACCCAGCCTTGATGTGCATAAGAAATTAGAGCTTTGTAATACTGTGTATTATGATTTGGGAGTTCTGGAAATTAATCTGTATTATCTGTGTATTATGATTTTGGGCTTTCGGTGTTTTTCAGGCATGGTATGTTATTTATGACATGGTCTTGAATTATGCTTCTGTTTTTTGTGTGTTTTATTGCTTCTTTGTGCTCCTACTCTCCTTCTTTATGACATGGTATGCTATTTATTCAGTGTTTTTTGGTGATGGAGTTGTCCAGAGGTTGATGTATGGAGTGCTGGAGTGATTCTTTACATTTTGTTGTGTGGGGTTCCTCCGTTTTGTGCAGGTATACCTATAATTTAGCATGTAAGCAATTTCTGGATGTATATTACGCAGCTTTTTGATGATGGATTCTTTTTGTCTTTTTTTAATAATGGTTATGGTTCATCTCTTTTGGTTGCAGAAACTGAACAGGGTGTTGCTTTAGCAATTTTGCGTGGTGTAATTGATTTTAAGAGGGAACCCTGGCCTCATATTTCTGACAATGCCAAGAGTCTTGTTCGATAGATGTTGGAGCTAGATCCCAGAAAGCGTTTGACTGCCAAACAGATGCTTGGTAAGTGTTTATGAAGTGTATGATACATGAGTCAAATAATCTAGTTAATATTTGCACAATTATAGCAGAGGACATTGGAGAATAAGGACTAAAGAAGGAAATCAAAACAAAAGGTATTCTTACTAGTTAACTAATGTTCTAAGCAACTGTGCTATGTTTGAAGTCAAACCTAACGGACAAACTTTCATCTGCCTATATAGTGCATTTGCAGCTGCTGGCCGATGATACAGCTGCTGCATAACAGATGTTGAGTACCTTAAGAGGTTTTTCCAAACACTAGAGGTAAACTTGCCTTCTCATTGTTTGAATATGACTATGCTATCTTTTGTAATCGATATTTGTATAATGATTGAAAACATGGAGAAATGGTCAACTAGGCTCCCACTCCTGAACACATGCTGCAATAATATCTGTTACCCTGGACCAGCTTCTTGTGTCAAATGTCAATCACACACAAGTAATATCTTTGAGCTGCATTTTTTGTTTTTAATAGTTGGTAAAGATGATATATGCTGATTGATGTGCCCTGCCACCCATATTTTACTTCAACTTTCTGCTGGTCATTAGAAAGTTATGTAGTAATTTAACTCATTATATCCTATTTTCATTTCCTTTTCAGTTCCCCACTCTATCTATCCAAGTCACAAAATTAATTTTCAGACCCCACAAAAGGATGTTGTTGTCCATCCTAATTATTGAACTTTTAGCTATTTACTACATTATCACTGATTGGTCGTTTTCATCCAGTCATGTTTCCATAGATTTACCCATGCGTTACCATCATAAGAGTAGTTCGATTTCCTTGCTACTGCTGACATATGTAGAGTTCATAGCATACTGGACATCAGGATATGGTATCATTATACATAGGATGTTGTAATGCCATATAATTTTTTCTCAAAAAAAAATTGCTACTATGTCTGGTTATGACGAGTGTTTGTTAGTGATCTAGAGCATAGAAGTGTATACATTTATTTGTGGTATCTTGATGTGCATTTAGTTAGAAATGTGAAGGAAGATGTATAACTACTTGTTCCTGAGTTCTTGGCTAGTAAAATCTTTTGCTCAACTTGTAGTATCATTAATGGATTATAGATTCTAATATCACTGAAGTACAATTGCCTTGATCATTTTTCCTTTGCTTTTCACAGGCAGCTTATGAAGAACTCAGACACAGTAGAATGTTCATGAAGCTTCTGGAGGCTGTTCTAAAGACCAGGAACCGCATGAACGTTGGAACCAACCGCGGCGACGCTCATGCGTTCAAGTTCTTACGGATGATACAACTGCCAAAGTAAATTCTGCTATGCTTAACAGTTGCTGGTCTTGGTTTAAATAAATTCTGCTATGTAGGACTTATAGCTGCACATAGGAATAAAACACCTCTTATGGATGATACAGCTGCTAAACTAATTATTTGAAACTTTTTTGCTATTATACTCTAAATCTTACAGTTCCTAATTATCAGATTTTTTTAATCTTCCATGTATGGAATAGATCATTGAGCTTGTTGAGCAGTTTAAGGGTTGGTCATCAGTAGAAGCATCTAAAGATAATGCAGAAAACATTATGATAGGTATATCTGAAGAAGAGTTATATAATATTCCTACTGCTGAATATGTTCATCGTCGTGAAGGATTCTTGGTTAGGGATGTAACGACCCCAAAAATCCATACAATTTAAATCTCGACTTCGGTCGTTAACCATACATTCAACCTCAAATTTTACATCATTATTCGATATTAAAAACACTAAAATTGCGGAATATTTAAAACTTTTATACATTTCCTTTTTTATTACCCTAAATCGTAACCTTTACATTATATCTCTTCGATTCAAATATTTATCACGAATCGTTATAATAAACTGACTATACAAAGTCTTACATCATAAATAGATATCCATATACACTGGATAGCTCAATTTACAATTCAACAACATTTACATTCAAAATCTTACATACATTTATCATAAAATATAAGTAATCTTCGTTAATATAGATTTCTATAACTCACTTAGTACATATCCTTATCTTAATTCCTTGACCTGAAAAAGTAGTTATTTGCAAGAGTGAGCTCGATAGCCCAGCAAAATCTAACAGGTTTTATGCATCATATAGCACATAATTACATGCTCAACATACATATCATAATAATTAAAGTTACATGGCATACATGCTTTTAATTCACATAACAAATATAAAAATTGAGTTCCTTACTCAATCATCATTATTTAACCAAAACACTGTAGTCATAGATTGACTTTAACATTTCATGATACAACATGTATAATATATTATGCTTGCTTGTAACACATATCACATGTCATGCAATTTAAATCAGTTCATCAAGTCCACGTAGAAAATAGGAACCGAAAGACTTGCCTTGATCGTTGTTTACCAATAACAGTTTAACAGCTTACAGCTAGCTGCACTTCACGTGCCCTACGCAATTATATAATCAAACACATCAAATATTAGTCACATAACAACACATAGTAATTGTAATGTAAACTCTACTCTATGTCTCATAACCCTTCCTATCATAAATACACAATGTTCAAGTTAATTGTGTTAACTTTCAACTTATATCACACTGTATTTCATATTCACAGTTCATTCAAGTGCTTAAATCTTGCTAGGATTACTTCCTGGTTTTATATTAAATCCATTCCATATCTTATAATATTCATTTCAATTGAATGAAAACACTTTTTAAGTTCATTAACACTTGGCACGGCGTTTCGACGTTCATTCGTCACACGCCCGATTTGGCTCTCTTGTGTATGCTTACTATGCTTCTATAACTTATCTAATACATTATTTATTAATGTTAAACATCATTATATTTACTAATATTTATTTTTTGTAACTTAGGACATCATCTTTTATGGTCAGGAGCACTACACATGCTTATGTGCATGCCTGACGCCCTCCGATTGCCTCCGAAAACACAACAGTACTAAAGATGACCATTTTGACCCATCCTAATGACCTCAAATTGAAAAACTTAAAGAACAAAAGTTGGAGGTCTACTTGTCCTCATTCCAGATCATCTTGAATTACCTCAATCGGAGTTCGTATTAAAATTTTATAGTCATTTTACTACGGGAAGTAAAAACTATCCAACCCATACCACTTTTCCAGCGTTGGGGCGCGAGACAGTGGCGCTGGAGCATGAATTCCAGCGCTGGGAAATGAATTCTAGTGCTGGGGCACGAAGTTTTGGGCTATTTTTGGCGCTGTGGCGCAAAATTCAGAGCTAGAGGGCGAAACTTGGCGCTGAGGCTCCGAAATAGAGAACCCAACAAAACAAAACACATAACAAAGCTATGACTTAATTTCTAACACCAATTAACATATATAACTTATGCGAATTATACATAAACTTCACCAAGCATACAAATATTAAATTAACACAACTTAAACATCGATTTTTAGAAAATTTAAATCATTGTACGCACTGTTTTAAAACCAAAACTCCATTATCGATGTTTGTTTACACAGTGAACATGGTAACAAAAATTTATAAACTAATTTGATTCCTAGAGACTACGATTTCTCTGAATTTCATATCAAATCAATATACTCAACGTTCAATTTCATAATTAGCGTACAATCACATACTAATTTTGTTATCATACAAAACATACGTTCATGTTCATCCTCATATGACCACTGTAAAACCAATTTCGTTTATCTTTAGCATAGAACATCTATATATATATATATATATATATATATATATATATATATATATATATATATATATGCTAGTTATAATCATTTCAATTACAGACACAAGTAATATCATAACCAATTATAAAACATGGTTTTACAGGAATTTTGTAAGAATGAATTCCAAGAACTCAAAGAAAGTAAAACATACATAGGTATATCATATTAGGATTATAGAAAAATACCTTTTTGTTACTTTGAAATTACTTACTAACCAATGAGAAACGTTTTGGAATTATAGAACCCTTTCTCTCAAAATTCTTAATTCTCTCTCTGTGATTTCCTTGTTAAACTTAGAAAAATGAAGAAGAAGAAGACGTATAATAAAGGAAGCAACTGACGCGTTGAGGTCAGTTACCCAATCATTGTTAACTGTTATCAACTCCTTTAGGGCTTTGTTTGGCTAGCAATAATAAGTTTCAAAACTAATTAATTGTATAAATCTCTTATATTATAGTTTAAATTATGTTACACCAAATCAAATAGTAAATCAAACATCTAGTTTAATTTATTTTAAATAACATATAATGATTTCTCATTAATTCACATAGTCAAATATTTAAATTCTCATTTATTAATAATGTCAAATTATTAGATTTCTAATTAATTATTAAATTATTTAAAATAACATTAGACTTATTTAATATTACTTTTAATTCAATAAGCTCACGTAAAAACATACATCGAATAATAAAATTTTCCACATTAATTTAATAAATATAACACATAATTAAATTAATCTACCACAACTTCATCAATTAATTATTTAATCTAATAATTAATTCATCGAAAAATATTTATTTAATTTAATAAATATTAAAATTAAATTATAAAATCTCGTTTGTCACATCTTTCCCCCCTTAAAAGGATTCTATCCCCAGAATCACGACTCAATAATTTTGACCTGTTACATTCTCCCCCACTTACAAAGATTCTGTCCCCAGAATCGCTTACACACAATTAAGTAAATAAATGATGGTAATTCTTCATCATTTTATCTAAATATAGGTTTTATATTTCCTACTACATTCCTTACTTTAATAAATACTAGGTTTCATTTCATAACTTTCACTTGAACTCAACTATATTTGAGTATTATATTCTTAACCCATTCATTTTCTAAGGATCGCTATCATAAACACTCGGGATATTACATTCTCTCTTTCTTCTAAGAATTTCGTCCTCGAAATTTTATCTATTAATATTTATTCGTTCAATCTATCAAAGTAGATTTTACGTCACTACTTCATTCATTCATTGGTATCTGTAACCACTTTCTTTCCACAAAGATCATTCTACAATTATTAACTTTTCTATTAAAAGTTTTACAAATTTCTTCGATAACTCATATTCTTCTCGCTTTAAAATCTTTTTTCTCACTTATTCAATATATTCATCATTCAGTGTCGCATTCTACGACTTACTTCTTTCTAAGGAATATCATCTTTACCACATTCACCTTATAGAATAGCAAGAATCTTCCACAATTGCTCAATAATTGGGAAGAAGTATGAATAACTCAAGAATTTAAAATATTCCAAATCATGCTGAGGGGTCACAAGACCGTGAACTCTATTCTCGGTTTAGTAGTGCTTCAACTCAATCCTTCACACTGCAAAACAGAGTGTTTATCAATCACAAAGACTGAAAACACCCTCCTCACGTACACTAGGTAGCCAACCTATTGTACCACTACGTTGGGCCGCAACGTAGTGTTTTGTAACGACTATATGCTTTACGCTCGGAACCATTGTCCCCGAAAACATGTCCCCTTATAGGGTTGTTCACCTCAGCTTTTCAACATCTGAATCCGCACCAAAACAATTTGATTTGGCATAACTTTTCAATAAACGCTTGAATTTCATGAACATCTTTCAATAATCGTCTAGCTGAATCAAATAGCATTGATTTCTACAACAATTCGAACATCAACTGAAATATATATATATATATATATATATATATATATATATATATATATATATATATATATATATTCTCACATCTTAAAGAAGCCTCAAAAATCTTTTTATGGCGTCATGATTATGACGTTGTCATACTACATCTCACCATAGTAGGCTGACGATCATATGATCACATCCAACACCAGGTTCCATTCCATTGATGACTCCATCGTTTATCATATCACCTAATATATATAATTAAAATATATTTTGAAAATTTAAAAATTATTTTTTTTCTAGCCGAAACAAACAGCATAGATACGCGAAAAATAGCACTGTTTTAAAAATTCTTTGGTTCACTAGTGTGATCCAACATTTTTCAAAAATCAAAAGTACAACCATAGGCACGAAGTCAATAAATTTTGAAAATCTAGCAAAGCTAGAAGATTTGGAAAAACCTATGTCTCCACCTTCTATACTGATCCATTACTTAATAATTCTATATATTCCTATCATCCTCAATACTCCGTTCACACTTAGCTATACCCAGTTCGTCAAAATTACCACACGTTATGAGTTCAGGAACTTGCCACAATCATATGAGTTTAAAAACTTATCCTAGTCAGACCATAGGCGTCCATTTGTCGAGGGGTTCAAAAACATACCATATAATTATGAGTCACGAACCTACCACAAGTATAAGTTTTAAGAACTCGCACTTAACCTTATAATATTCTCTAACTAAACTCTACATATCTGTTATACACATGAAAAAAGAATCACCTTGTCATCAAGCATATAGCAAATAGCGCGACACAAACATTTCAATGATTATCAATGGGATAAACTGAGTGCAAGCACAAAACCCTCGCCCATACAAAGGTTTGTACAACTCAGCCATCACATGAGTCCTCAATTAAAAACCCACCTAACTCTATCTTGCTTATAACTTACTCTTTGATCGATACGAATTCCTCATATCACATTATCCATAACTACTCATGAGTTATCTCATACTATTTTATAGTACATTCTTCATAGCATCAAGCTATAACTATTCAAACTTTACAAACCATCTGTCTAATCACGTCATGATCTTATTCTATAATCATCTCCCTTAAAATTCTTTTCTTAACACGTGATCGTTTTAATTTACGATCCTCTTTCTTTCCCTTTTTCATCATTTACGACATTATTCGTTATCTTGGCTTTTGGAGTTAGGAAACTCCTATTTCTTATCTTTTTATCTCTTTAAGATTCTTCTTTGAATCTTCTTGTTTATAAAACAATTCATCCTTTAAGAATTCTAACTTCATTTACATCGCTCAAAATTTCATTTAAGTTCTACACTTTCATCATACGTGTCCATTTTCTACACTTGGCGCACATCGAGTCTCTAACAGTTTCAATATGGTACGCTGAGTGGTTTCCCATAAACAACCAACAAACTAGGTTCTGAGTTGCTAGTTCGTATATACCTCCGCTCTATGAAGGAATCGTTTAGCCCAGATACTATACATCAACTACTAAAGAGTACAATTGCACCATACTTAAATATAACTCTCTATTCTTAACTTCTTTATCACTCTCTTTTTATAGACATTGTCTATTTATTATCATCTTACATCATTATCATTGGATTTGGGTAACCCCACATTCATATTCCTTATAATTTCGCGAGATTCTTCTTTGAATCCTTTCACGCAAGTTTTAATCCCTTCTTTAAAAATTTCTTAAATTACTTCTTATTGTTCAAACTCTATTTGAGCTTATTCGTTCATTATCTTCACCTCTCTTCTCTAAGGTTATAGCCTAAGGTACTCTTACCTAAGGTTTCTAACCTATCGGCTCTGATACCAACTGTAACGACCCCAAAAATCCATACAATTTAAATCTCGACTTCGGTCGTTAACCATAAATTCAACCTCAAATTTTACATCATTATTCGATAGTAAAAACACTAAAATTACGGAATATTTAAAACTTTTATACATTTCCTTTTTTATTACCCTAAATCGCAACCTTTACATTACATCTCTTCGATTCAAATATATATCATGAATCGTTATAATAAACTGACTATACAAAGTCTTACATCATAAATAGATATCCATATACACTTGATAGCTCAATTTACAATTCAACAACATTTACATTCAAAATCTTACATACATTTTTCATAAAACATAAGTAATCTTCTTAAATATAGATATCTATAACTCACTTACTACATATCCTTACCTTAATTCCTTGACCTATAAAAGTGGTTATTTGCAAGAGTGAGCTCGACAGCCCAGCAAAATCTAACAGTTTTCATGCATCAAATAGCACATAATAACATGCTCAACATACATATCATAATAATTAAAGTAACATGGCATACATGCTTTTAATTCACATAACAAATATAAAAATTGAGTTCCTTACTCAATCATCATTATTTAACCAAAACACTGTAGTCATAGATTGACTTTAACATTTCATGATACAACATGTATAATATATTATGCTTTCTTATAACACATATCACATGTCATGAAATTTAAAATAGTTCATCAAGTCCACGTAGAAAATAGGAACAGAAAGAAATGCCTTGATCGTTGTTTACCAATAACAGTTTAACAGCTTACAGTTATCTGCACTTCACGTGCCCTACGCAATTATATAAGCATACACATCAAATATTAGTCACATAACAACAAATAGTAATTGTAATGTAAACTCTACTCTACGTCTCATAACCCTTCCTATCATAAATACACAATGTTCAACTTAATTGTGTTAACTTTCAACTTATATCTCACTGTATTTCATATTCGCAGTTCATTCAAGTGCTGAAGTCTTGCTAGGACTACTTCCTAGTTTTATATTAAATCCATTCCATATCTTATAATATTCATTTCAATTGAATGAAAACACTTTTTAAGTTCATTAACACTTCGCACGGCGTTTTGACGTTCATTCGTCACACGCCTGATGACAAGAGGAGTTAATAAGATATATGGAGAAGTTGGAAATAGAAGTGAAGGGACCCGAGAAATCTGAAGATAAATTATTTGTAATGGAAGCTCGTCTGACATTGTTGGATAGGGTAAAGGTGGCATAGGAGAAAGATGGAGAATGTCTGAAAATCAGGAGTAGGATAGCGAAAAATGAGGTAGAAAAATTTTGGATAGATAAAGACGGTATTTTAAGATTCGAAGGGAGAGTGTGGGTACCGACGGTAACCGAGTTGAGAGGGGAGATTCTGCACGAGGCACACAATACGGCATATTCCGTTCATCCGGGAGGCACAAAGATGTACCGGGACTTGAATCAACATTTTTGGTGGCTAAATTTAAAACGAGAAATCGCGGAGTATGTTAGTAGATGTATTACGTGTCAATGTGTAAAAGCAGAGCATCAGCGGCCGAGTGGGTTTGCTGGAACCGTTAGGAATACCGGAGTGGAAATGGGAGCATATCACGATGGATTTTGTGGTAGGACTTCCAATCACGTAAAAAGGTTTGGATGCCATTTGGGTTATCGTGGATCGACTAAAAAAGACCGCACATTTTCTACCAATCAAGATCCGCTATAGTTTAAATATGTTAACAAATCTGTACGTAAAGGAAATCGTTTCACGATATGGAGTGCCGGTATCTATTGTTTCTGACTGAGACTCGTGTTTCACGTCAAAATTTTGGAAAAGCTTGCAAGAGAGGATGGGAACACAGTTAATGTTAAGTACTGCTTATCATCCTCAAACAGACAGATAAAATGAGCGAATGATACAAACGCTAGAGGACATGCTTAGGACTTGCGTGATGGACTTCAAGAGGAATTGGGACGACCACCTACCCTTAGTTGAATTTGCGTATAATAATAGTTACCTTGCGAGTATCGGCATGCCACCGTACGAAGCTCTTTACAGGAGGAAGTGTAGAACACCATTATGTTAGGACGAAGTCGGAGAACGACGAATACTCAGACCAGAGTTAGTACAACAAACCGCAGACGTGGTGACAATGATAAGAGCCAGACTAGTAGCAGCTCAAGATCGCCAGAAAAAGTATGCAGACTTGCATCGGCAAGACCGAGATTTTGAAGTCGGTAGTTTTGTATTCTTGAAGGTATCTCCATGGAAGGGAAAGATCTGTTTCGGCAAGAAAGGAAAACTGAGCCCAAGATTCATAGGACCGTTCGAGATACTGAAGCAAGTAGGCGAGGTATCGTACAAGGTTGCATTACCACCTGAGTTGGAGCACATCCATAACGTGTTTCACATATCTGTGTTGCATCCGTACAAGCCTGATTATAACCACGTGATTTCTCATGAACCCATTCAAGTGAAAAAGAATTTAGCATACGAAGAAATTCCTATCCAAATTCTTGATAGGAAAGAGCAAACCTTGAGAAATAAAGTTATTTCTTCTATAAAAGTACTTTGGCGTAACCACGATGTCAAGGAGGCAACGTGGGAGTTAGAAGATAGGATGATGAGGGATTATCCCCATCTATTTGTGTAACCTTGTAGCAATTTCGGGACAGAATTTTTATAAGGGGGTGGATGTAATACTTGAGAATTTTCACGTATTATAAAATGAATATAATAATGGAAATACTATTTATGTGAATATAAGTGTTATTGTTTTATGAGTTGGTTAATACAATTGATTCATACTAGATCAATGTGTATTAAGAGGTGTGGTTTGGCAATAAGATTGTGAAATGCCTTGTGTGGCATATCGTGGAACGAGTAAATCCATTAAGCGAGTTAAAACGGGAATTAGGAAGTATAATCATGTTGAACGTGTGATATCATATAAGTAATCAAATACGCTCGTAGACTTGTAGTAACACTTTTGTGGACATTAATTCATGTCGTATATAACGGATTTAGCGATGAAAATTGACATGGGCTGAAGCTAAACCAGTCTTGGCACTGTCAGGGCACGGCGCAGCTGCGCCGTCCCAGCAGTACAAACTGGCGCAGCTGTGCCAGTAGTCAGTTGGAGAAAAGTAATTTTTCCACCTTGGGAATTAAATGGAACAATTATGTGATAGGTGTGACATTAATAAACCATGACATAAAGTATGTTATGTCCAACAACTGAAGTGTTAAACCATTAATTAATTGTTCATGGTTGTGGTAGATTATTGAATTCTTAGTAATTAACTAATAATGTGCGATTACTATTATTTGCAATATATTATAAAGATGAATAATGATTATGGAAATTCATAATTACATTAATCAATTGTTGGATTAATTAATATTGGTGTTAATAAATTAAGGAAGTGCATGATTTATTTATTGAACATAAATAAGTAAGTTAGTAATATAATAATATTATATTGACAGTTATGTGCATATGAGCAATAATACAACCATACTATATGGTGTTGTGTGACTATATATTAAGTGGTATTTAATCAAGGGAAAGAATTAAATTATTTATTTAACATAAATAAATAAGATATTAATATAATAAGGTTATTATATGATTACATGAGTGGTAGAATTAATTATGGAACTACCCGGACAATAATACCTGACTGCATTATTTTATTTCGTATAATTAATGTACATGGACTATATGATGTGAATTCCTAATATGGTAACTATTGTGCATTAAGATTTCATTGTGGGAATTAAATAGACCAAACCAAGCCTTGATGATATGAAATGATGAGGTTTTCTCCTTTGTCCCAAATTGAGTGTCTCATTTACTCTAAGACCTTATTCACGTGTATTTCAAAAAGGCTAGCCTATGTTCTTCATTTTCTTCCAACTCTATAGCTCATGATCATGGGGGAGTGGTGATTATGATGAGTTCAAACAACCAATCTAACAACTCCTCCATAACCTTCATGCAATCCTTTAACACATGAGTTTGATTCATCGGTAAAATGCAATGTCTAGATTTGTGTCCCTCTATAAATAGCAGTTGTGCTTCTTCATTCTTGTTGCTGAGATTTGTCTGAGAATTTTCTAAGTGAGAGTTAAGAGCATACAAGTAATCTACAGCTTAGAAGTTCATTTGGAGCAAGTTCTTTTCACATTTGCAGAGGTATAATCCCTTTTCCTTGCTTTCCTTTTCATTCTCTGTAAAAATGGAGTCTTGAGTTCTTATAGTTTCAAATTATTGAATTCATGTAATTTTATGTTAATGAGGTTGGGTAATGTCCATATAGTTGTTATATAACCATATGAATATGATGCAACTGATATATGATGGTTTAAAATCTAAATCATGAGTAATTTTTCAGGTTGGGATGGAATTCTGCCGAAGCAGACTGCTTCTACTCTTGAATCTGGCATGGCTGCGCTGGTCGTTGAATTCAGTTGAGCAGCCTGTTTTTAAATTTGATCAATATTAACTAGTTGTTTTGACTCAAGCTAGCCTGTGAGCAAGTTTATAATGTATATATGGATATGTTAACCTAATGTGAGCATGTTTAGACTAGACTTGCATGATTAACGAAGGTGTATGGTTTACATGGAAATTTAGACTAAGTTTTGAAAATAAACTATGTTAAAGATCATGTTCTACAAATTGTGAACCTAGTAAGCTATTCATGACTGATTTTGCACATAGATGAGCATGTTATAGTGTATATAGTTCCTTTGAGCATGATCAAACTTATTAAGTCTTATCTTAGAAATATTTCCAATGAGAAGCTTAGCCTAGTGAGCTAACATACATGATTTCTACATAGTTTATATTTTTACTTTGAAAGCATGTGAGTATGACTTGAAAATACATGAATAAACCTTTAGCTTGCGTTTATTTGATTAGTAAGGAACCATAAGCATGTTGAACCTATTAGCAAGCTTTGAATGTGAATATTGTCAAGATACCATGAGGACTAAAATCTGACATTTGTGATCATGTTTGATGACACTCTTAGACTCGCTCATGTAGCATAAACACATATATATATATATATATATATATATATATATATATATATATATATATATATCATGCTTGTGTAGCACATTTCAAGAAAAGCATGAACGAAGCCTATTTTCAACTAAAGCGGTGTTAGTTTCACGTATGTGTTATGAATACACACAAACATGCCTAATATGAGCTTTATAACTATCTTGTATGTTTAGAAAGCAAGCATGCTATACCTTGTGAATTCATGACCTCGACTGGCCTTAAATGGTTGAAATGTTTAAATTAGAAATATATTATAATAGGGAACCTAGATTGACTAGAGAAGCATGAAAAGACCTTTAACATGACAAATATATCATGTATGATTGTTTTTGGGCAAGCCAGACAGAAACCATAAGGCGACAGTTACATCTTGGCTTGGCCAAAGGATAGCGCAGCTGCGCCGGTCCTAGGCTTAGCCATGGCGCTGCTGCGGTAGTCTGGAATCACAGTTAGTGAATTTTGACTTTTGGACAGTAACTTGTATGGTGCCTATAATGCTAAATGTGATCTAAACCCTATTGATGTATATATATACGTGTGATGCTTAGTCGATAAGTTGGTGTTGCATTGAAATGAAAAGTCCATAAGTAAGGAGGTCTTAACCTTGAACATTCTTGATTTGCATATGAAGTAACTAAGTATTTGATTTATGATGACGTATAAACTGATTTTGTACCTTACGTGCATACTTGTATCATGTCAAGCTTGATTAAATACTATGTTAGCTAATGAACATCTTGAACATATAATACGTTATAAATAGGATTCGAAAGTGTTGAATTCTTAAACGAGGATAAACTACGCGTAAGGCAAGTATCTGAACCCTACTCTTATTGTGCAAGTATCTTTGCATTCTTTATTCGACGAATATCGTAAGCTTATCTCTTTGAATATAAGTTATATTGCTTTCTCGTTCAAATGAACCATTATGCTTAAACCCTTGTGAAAACTATTATTCATAATAAACTTGGTATTGTTCTTGAATACTATGAAAGAGTCAATGCCATTTGATTTGGCTAGACTATATGCCGGTTTATAAAACTGCCCAAACCCATTAGATTGGTGCGAAAAAATCTTAAAAACTGAGTTGAACAACCCTTATGGTAAGGGGATTCTATGTTGTTGGAAACCCCAACACATAAGTATATTATTACTGCGGTGTTATGCATAATGTGGAGTATTGCAGACTGATCCTCTACATTACTTGATTCTTTTGGGTTATCAGTTTAATATTGGTAATTCTAGTAGATGTTCAATAGTCCTTAGTGACTGCTCAGTATAAATTGTTATCCAGTCGGATACCTTGATAGCCTTTGAATTCATATATATCAGTTGATTTATATTGAATTATTGATCTTAGTCTAAGTATTGTTGATATTCTTTATCCATTATGTTATTCTGACACTTTGAATTATCCAAGAAATGAAACTTTGATATTTCAAACATTGTGATATTATATCCTACACCCTTGTTGTATATTACTTATTGGGCAATTTATGCTCATCCTTGCTTATTTAAAACCTTTCAGTTAAGGAAGAATATGGAGGTGTCTCTGGAACAGACAAGGGCAAGGGCAAGGGCAAGGGCAAGGCTACCGACTAGCTTGTCCCTTTTATGTTTAAGATTATTATGTTGTATTAAGACTATGATTAAACTTAAGTAGGATTTTGTAATAAGTATTTATTCGATACTATTATGTAATCTTTTAAGTACTGTAGGTTGCGAGACTTGGGGGAATAATTATAATAAATCATTGTATATTATTCTAATTTAGATTTTTCGTTGTGAATGTATGATTTTAGTTATTATGGTAATACTTTGAGCACATGATGAACCAAATTTGAGTGACCAAGTGGAGGTCCAAATTTGGGGGCATCACAACTTGCATGCTTAGAAACAAGTTAAAGTAAACCTTCTCAAAGTAAGAGTTAGGTTAAATAGCTTTGCATGAATATATTTAAATTGTATAAATACGATTAGGAATAACTTGCTCAACAGTAAACAAGGTAGGGTAAAGAAAACTTGCACAATATAAAATTAGAGTTAAGAAACTTGCCTTGCGTGAGCTAAACCGTAATAATTTGATTCACAATATCCTATACACATGTCATCATGACATAATTAGTTACTACATATACTCCGTATACAATTAAGTATCTACATCATGTATGGCTTGGTTTTTAATTATATAGTCAAGTTATACTATTAACATAACTCATTAATTGTTAATAATATTCTTACTCTTGGTCATATATCACCATAATATAAAAATCACATTTTAATTGTCCCAACATTGCACCTTATCAACAATTACAGACTTTTGTATAATAAAAACAAACTTCCTGGCCATACTGCTAACCGACGTTGCATCGCCCCAGTTTACACTGGGAACAGCGCTGCAGCGCGGCGCTGGCACTACGGCGCAAGGCACAGGCCTAGCGCTAGCGCTAGCGCTGCGGTGCGAGAGTTGGCGCTGCGACGTGAGAGTTGGCGTTGCGGCGCGAGAGTTGGCGCTGCGGCGCTGAAGTTCAGTTTCGGGCAATGCGAGCACAGGCAAAGCCAAATTTGTCCTACGCTTAATTTCTAGCAACCAATTTAACCCGCAACACTTACATAGATTTCATATAAACATTACCCATCATATATATACTGATTTAAAACAATTAGCAACAACTACAATCAAATTAAGTATTTTGAATTCTATATTTTTGCCAAAACTCCATTTTTAACATACTTGATAAAATTAACACTGTGATCACCATTGTACACAAAATTAACTTATTCAAACTACGTTCTTTTCTTTACTTACTGAATTAATACATTCAAGTCTCAATTTATCTATTAGTTTACAAATTAACTACCAAATTTGGTACTTTCATAAGCCATATGTATAGACATGCACTGTAAACACTTTTCTTCCTTTTAAACGTAATTAACATACTAATTCTTATCTAAATGCAAATTCTAACACCACCATTACTCGTAATTGCAACGATTCAATTGATATAACAGCAATTCCAGAAAAATGAATTCACATAAACTTTGAAATTTATGCCGTAAAACATATATATATATATATATATATATATATATATATATATATATATATATATATATATATATATATATATATACTCCCTCCGTCCCATGATAAAAGTCCTTATTACTATTTTGGGTAGTTCCATGTTAAATGTCCATTTTTTTTAATAACCAAATTTTTACACATGTTTTCCTATTATACCCGTAACATTAAATATCTCATACTTTTCTTATTCTAATTCTCTCTTCATATTTAATGACATTATTATGGATAATTTTGTCATTTTATTTATCTTCTTAATATGCGTGAAAAGTCTACCAGGACTTTTATCTTGGGACGGAGAGAGTATAATATTAAGGTTATGGAAAATACCTTCAATTACTTAGTAATCCTTGGAAACTCAAAAATTTTCTCTCAAGTCTCTCTCAAATTCTCTGAATTTCTCTCTATATTCTTCTTCTCTCTTTCTTAGTATAAGCAAATTCACGTAAAACCAACTAACGCTTAAGCATAAAGATAAAAACTGATATAGTCATAATAAGTATATTTAATTGTATCAGCTACAAAACTTAACACACATCGGTTATAAAATATATTTTATTTATTATTTTGATTTATTTTATTTATTATAATTTAAATTTAAAATTTAAAAGCCATAAGGCTTTGGTTGGATAAAACTGAATAAAATAAAGACTTAATTTTGTTTAGGCCTTGTTTGGATAAATTCATTTAATTTATTTTAATAATCTCCATATCCAACATTAGTTAAATAAACTAATTACAACATATTAAATAAATTAACATATCACTTCTATTATAATTTTTAAAACAGCAATATAGCAATTCATGTAATCTTTAACAACTCTCTAACTATTAAATTAAATTAGATTATTATCTATTAAATTTAGGTCACAAGTATCTACAGGTAACAACTATATCAATAAAATATTTATAAAAACATTCAAACAATTTAATAAATATTTTAAATTATAAATAAAATCTTGGATCGTTACATCATTTCCTACTTACAAGGATTCTGTCCCCAGAATCACAACTCAAACAACTCATTCGTCATATTCTTCCCTTCTTACAAGGATTTTGTGCCCAGAATCGAAGACACAGATTAAACAAATAATTTAGGATAAACTTTCATCATTTTATCTTCGAGTTCCCACGTAGCTTTTTCTGCATTGTGGTTCCTCCATATCACCTTCACGGAAGGTATTACTTTATTCCTAATTACCTGTTCTTTCTTGTCAACTATCTGGATAGGAACTTCCTCATAAGACAAGTCTTTATCAAACTGTAATGGTTCGTACTCGATTGCGTGCTTGTAATCGAGTTTATATGGTTGTAACACCGAAACATGAAAAACATTATGTGTAACAACCCGATATTTTCTATATAATTAAATTAAAAATTTTGCGTATAAATTTTTTTTATTTTAAAGATGAGAATTTGTACAAGATAAAGCGTATGTATTTATGTGATAAATAAAAATATATTTATTACATGAATAATTAAAAATGATTTTATTTCAGAATTATTGATTATTATAAAGTATATTCTTATAATAATTAATTTTATAGTAGAAATATTTTTATTAAATATTTTCCATAAAAATATAATTATATATTATTTAAATAATATATGTAATGATTATAGAATAATTATAATAATTATTTTATCTTATTGTATGGAATTATTTCAGATTAGTAAGTTAATTATTTTTATAACTTAATTAATAATGTGATATATGAAAGATAAATCAAATATGGAATCCAACCCCTAATTTTGGATTTTGATCAAGGAATGAGAATAATAAAATAATATTAATTATATTTTGATTTTTTAGTGCTATAAATATGTACTGTATGTATGAGTTGATAAAATGGTTGTTTAATTATGGTATATCGGTAGAAAACCTAGTAGTACTGTGATTTGATCTTAAATTGGAATAAAGATCAGTCAGAAATTGTGTAATGTGATTAATATCATGTTTGATAGATTTTATTGCTAATTAGGGAAAACCTAATTAGTAATTTAAAAACCTAATGACTACAAACCCTAATTATGATTTAGTAAACCCTAATTGTTAAATGTAAACCCTAACTACTAGTTTGGCATGCTTAACGATAATTAATAAATTATTTAACCTAATGTGTAAGTTTATTTAATTAGGAAAACCTTAATTGTTGTTAGAAACCCTAATCATAAAATTAGATATCCTAATTTCTATATTTAGTAACCCTAATTAGTAATTATAAAGCCTAATTACTAATTATAAAACCTAATTGCCAAATTAGCAAGGTTAACTATAATTAGTAAATAATTAAACCCTAATGTTCCCGTATAATGTAATTAAAAAATCTAATCTAGTTAAGAAAACCCTAATTACAAATTTTAGAAACTAAAATATTTATTTTGAACAAACCCTAATTGAAAATCCTACAAATTTTATATGCTAAACCTTAGGGTCAAACCCTAAGGGTTTGTCAAAATTACAATTTGGCCATTAAAATTACAAGCATAATGATCATTTTGCCCTTCTTGTATTATTTATTAGGAAACTTGCAATATTTGCCAACACTTTAGTTGGTGAACTACTTTAACAACTCCATGTGACACAAAACCTCCAGCACATTAGTTTATGCTCAGCCATATATGCATCTAAGACTTGTATTTATAAATTGGAGAGAGAGAAAAAAATCATTTGATAGCCTAATTTTTGCACAACTCTCATCCTTGACTCTCACAAGCTCAAACCTTCGAAAATATCAAGGCATTTCAGTCCCAAAACCAGCCCCACTAACACCCATATCATACTCAGAAGCCTAGAATCAAAATTGTTCTTAGAAAGGTATAAATCCAAACCCAGAAATCTGACATTTGATCTGTTATTAAATGTTAGTTTTTGTGGGTTAAACATGTTATATATAGTGTATAATGATGATCTGGTTTGCTAGATGTTAGATCCATAACATCTAGAGGCTCGGATTTAAGGTTTTAGAAAAATTGGAAATTTTTGTTTTTGATGTCTGACAATGAATGCCAAACATTCTAGATCTCAGTGTGTTTATTGATCTGGTTTTTTAAGTGTTTGATATTGTAGTCTGATATGTGGTCTTTGATCTGGATCAAGAACCAGGCTTATATCTGGTCTAGAATGCAAATTATTGATGGTCAAAAACCATTGACCGGCCATTACTGGGCGTTTCTAGGTAACCCAGAAACGGTCTGACAACGTTTTCTAACGCCTAGATCTTTCTGTTGTTAGTTGTTTTGTTATTGTTGATGTATCTAAGTTGTAGTATGTAGGTTATACTACATGATTATGCCTTAATATCTCCTAATCGTCAAATAGGTGGATCGTAGTGGACGGTCAAACCAAGCCGGACGATCATGAGAGTTGTTTTTTGGGTAACCCGAAAAACACTTGAATGTCTCGTCTGACATGGTTTGACCAACTTATATTTGTTTGATCTGTTGTTGTTTTGGTGATCTAATGTATTAGATCTCTTCCTTGTCATGCTGGCTACACACTGAAAGTATTAAATCACAAAAACAATATACGGATTTCAAGTTGTGGAAGCCCAAAGTAGGCAAGTCGCACATGTTCTTCATTTCTGGGCAAACCCAAAAATGAAGAACAACTCTGACAATCACTTTGGACGATCAGATCTCCTTTATTATGTATTGTATGATCATTATTGTTGTTGTATCATGTAGTGTTACATTATTTCTACAAGTTGTAATCAACAGATAGCCCAAAAACATTACAGTTGAAGAATTAAGCTTGGTCAATCTACCTTACTCGAAACTGGCGCATGAATGTTTGGGTTTGCTGAAGAACACCTATAATGACTGTTTTCTCACTATAGGTACCTTTAGCGACAAACTTTGTATTTTTTTAATTACTTTATTTTTCGAAAATTATTTAAAAATAGCAATTAAATTCTGAAAATTACAAAAATAGTTTTAAAAATTATTTTAAGTTATAAAAATCAACTTTTAATAATTTGACATATTTTTTATAAATATTAATATTTATTTGGATATTATTGATATTTAATTTATTTAATAAATGTATTAAATAAATTAATTAAATAAGATTTTATTATTTTAAAAATCATTTCAAATAATAATAAGGTGTGTAAAAAATTTAAGTTATAAAATATAACTTTCAATATTTAAAGGTAAATTTCATTAATTAATTATTATTAATGATATTAAGGTTATTTAATAATTATATTAAATAAATTAGTTTTAAAATAATTTTAATATTATAAAAATCATTTTAAAGGAAAATAAAGTGTTTAAAGATATTTTAAGTTATACAATATAACTTTTAATATTTAAAGGATAATTTCATTAATAAATTAATATTAATGATATTAATTTAATATCAATGATATTAAATTTATTTAATAATTATATTAAATAAATAGTTTTAAAATAGTTTTATTAATTTAAAAATTATTTAAAAAGGATATAAATGAATTAAAAATATTTTAAGTTATACTTAATGACTTTTAATATTTTGAGGAATAGTACATTAATATTTAAATATTAATGGTAATTATTTAAAAATAATTTTAAATATTTTAAAAATTATTTAAAGGCAATATAAATGTTTTAAAAATATTTTGAGTTATTATAAATAACTTTAATATTTTGGCAATGGTTTCATTAATAGTTTAAAAGTAATTAAATGTTAATGACAATGAATTGCTTAATATTTAAATCATTTAATAATGATTCTGGAGTTTAAAAATTAATGATAAATTATAATAATTACTTAAAAATTATTATAAGTCAATTAAAAATAATATGACTGATAATCACAGTTATTGAGCTACAAGATAGAGTCTTAGACTCGATAATTACCTAATAAAGCCGTCGGTACACCAATATGTTTCAGAAATTGATCTGGACTTAGATAATTTGATTAAATACGTGTTTGTTTGTAATCCAATGACTGTTAAACATGTGTGATAATGTGATTAGGTTATGTGCTGACTACAATAAGCAGTATTATGTGTTACGATATGTTGTTCTAATAAGTAAAATGATCTTATTAACGATAGGTTTCGGTATAAAAGATAAAACTAAGTTGTGTATTGTAAGCAGCAGACCAGAAAAGTATCCTACCTTTGCATTTTCTTTATGCAATTGACATGGGTAAGAAAGGTTCAGAATTATATTATTATTGTACCAGATTATTAACCTTATTGTTATATATATTATATCTGATCATTGATTATCACCATGGTATTACATTATTATTCAGATATTTATTCTGTTCGTTAATTTCTAATTATGGTGATACAAGTGTCCCCACTTGGATAATCATTGTATTTAATCACATGTTGATATATATATATATATATATATATATATATATATATATATATATATATATATATATATATTGATTGCCAGTATGTATACATTAAGTAAAAGTCGTCTAAACTATTTGATCAGCTAGACACAGATTTAGAGATATCATTGAATATGATAAAACCTTTTTGTATCCAACCAAATTATTTTGGTTCGGATTCTCGACTAAATATGAACATCCCGAACATTGGAAAACTTTTTTGCGCCCAAGGCGTACAAATTGAACGATAATATCGTTCTTGCATGTAGTATTGATCAATACAGGGCATAACAGGCTGATCACCCCCCGTGCCCGTAAGTTATGATGATTTGCGGATGAAGTTCTTCTAAACCTATTCGAAAATTGAAAATAATATTCATAGTATGTCACCTTAACCCTATTTATAGTCAGTACGTAGTTTACAAAATTTGATATAGAGTTGTTATATTATTAGTATCGGTTCAGTTTACTCACAACTATTGATTTGTATTAGAAGGGTAGTACAAAGAAAACATTTAATCATTTCAGCTAATATTTATAATATTTATAATATTTAAAATCCTTAGGCTATAACCTTAGAATAGAAGGAAACGTTGAAAATACGAATAACTCATATAGAGTTTAAAAGGAGATGAATTGGATAAATTCATCGTCAAACAAAATAAAAGATAACTTATATAAAGCTATTATTTGTTGTGTGTATATACTATATGCTAATCATGATAATTTATGTGTGTAGATGTCTGGTGGAAAAGGCTTGTTATATGCTTATAGCATGAAGAAGGTTAAAAATCCATACATCTGAGCTAATATCGAAGTCAATAGCTGAAATAGAGGCTCACGATGAAAACAACTCTGACGAGGTAGTTATTTTGGAAAATGTAATACCAGATCCGGAGATAGTAGAGCTAACAGATAGTGATTCAGGCACTAAAGTTGAAGCTGAACAAGCATCAACGGAGGTGCAGGATCTGATGAACAAGGTATCTTCTTTGGAAAAGTTGTGGGAAATAGAAAATCTACTAAATAGTCAGTTGTAAAAAGCCTTACTAGAAACAATGGAAGAACAAGATAAGATTAAAATTCAAATTGAACAGATGGGAGCCACAAGCAACACATCGTGTGTAGCTCCGAGCAATAAGGGAAAAAGAAAGATAGAAGACCATGACTTAGGAAAATCCGAAAAGAAGAAAGAGAAAAGAATATGTTACATTTACGGCTATGAGGGACATACCACTCTTTATTGTCCCGACTATAAACTAGGTGCATGCTTTATCTGTGGGATAGAAGGTCATCAGGCGAAAGGTTGTCCAAAAAAAGGCGTAGTAAATAGGTAGTATAGTTTATGTTATATAGGTCTGTTCAATGTAATATATATGATAAGTATGTTTGTGTAATGTAATGTTCCCAACTTTTATATTAATCAAGGTTGTAAATCCCGACTTTTATGGTCACAAAGGGATAGCTGATGTTTAAAGCAGTATGTGCTATGCTATGTAAAGTATTCGCTAAATGAATATGAATCTATGTTTGAGTAATGAAACAAGTTTAATATATTAAACTTATGTGATAAGGTTTAGAATGTAAGTTAATAAAGTATAATTTATGATTTTACTTAACCAGATAATGCCGCCAAGATGTCAAACTCGAAACCAAAGGGCAGAAGAATATGTCAACAACGCTAAGGGACAATAACAAGCAGACTCGATGCAGCACTTTACAAATATGATAGCACAAGCTATGCAACAAGGAATGCCAGCCGCAGAGAACCAGCCAGATAATTGCCTGGCGAACTTCAAAGACTTTAAGACTGTAGGACCGCCAGAATTTAGAGGTACAATTGATCCTGTTAAAGCCCAAACTTGGGTTAAAGATATTAAAAAGGCGTTTGTGATAGCTAGGGTAGCTGAGGGGTAAAAGACAGCTTTTGCCACCTACATGATGAAGGGGGAGGCGAACTTTTCGTGGGAAGGGAATCAGGCGATGGAAGGAGAAGGTATAGTTACATGGGATAGGTTTAAGACTTTGTTTTTCGAAAACTATTTTTCATCTAGTATGCAGGCTAGGATGGAGGTGAAATTTTTAGAGTTGAAGCAGGAGAATATGACTGTTACGGAGTATGCAGAAAAGTTCAATGAATTGGCTAGGTTCGCTCCTTATCAAGTTGATACAGAGGCTAGGAAAGCGAGAAGGTTTGAGCTATGATTAAAACCCTGGCTCTATAACAAGGTGGCGGTGTTGGAAATTCCTACATTTGCAGCACTCATGGAAAAGGTTATAATAGCCGAGGAGGGGAGTGAGGTAATGAGCCTCTACAACAAGGAGAGAAAGAACAAGGGAAAGATCGAAGGAACTGGGAAGGTAAAAATTAATAGTGGAAGTAAAAGTGGTAGTAGCAAGAGGAAGGAGAACTATTTTGGCAATGTCCATGTGAAATAAGAAGGTGTTAAGAAGCCAGCTGTACAGTGTAAGACTTGTGGAAAGAACCACTATGGGGAATGTTTAAAGGGGAAGTTTGTATGCTTCAAGTGCGGGCAGGAGGGCCATATCTCTCCCAACTGCCCCAATCCTAGGATGAACAGTGGGTGTTTTGTATGCGGGTCGACTGAGCATAAGGTGAAGGATTGTCCGAAAAGAAGGATGGAGGCAGGAAGTGTGACTACTGGCAAAGGTAGCGAGACTTTAGCAATCATAGGACTAACATCATCACACAAGCCAACAAAATCAACAGCAAGGGTCTTCAACATGACGGTCCAGGATACGGTGGCAACTGGTAATGCAATTCCAGGTATTATTCGTATAACTTTTATTTTCTTTTACATGATTTTCCTATATATAGTAAATTATTTTATAAAGAAATTTTGAAGGAGAAATTTGAGTTCTTTTAGAAATTAAATTTCTGTTTAATCAGATAGACAAGCTTTAGGTTGAATAGTTAAAGGTCAGTTCGATCAAAGTTGATCGCGATCTATTTGCAATGACTGTGTATGCTATGTACCCTAGTATGTATAGGTTTTAAAATTGGGATTTTAGGGACGAAATCTTTATAAGGGAGGGTGAATGTAATAACCCGATATTTTCTATATAATAAAATCTGAAATTTTGCGTATATTTTTTTTTATTTTAAAGATGAGGATTTGTACAAGATAAAGCGTATGTATTTATGTGATAAATAAAAATATATTTATTACATGAATAATTAAAAATGATTTTATTTCAGAATTATTGATTATTATAAAGTATATTCTTATAATAATTAATTTTATAGTAGAAATGTTTTTATTAAATATTTTCCATAAAAATATAATTATATATTATTTAAATAATATATGTAATAATTATAGAATAATTATAACAATTATTTTATCTTATTATATGGAATTATTTCAGATTAGTAAGTTAATTATTTTTCTAAATTAATTAATAATGTCATATATGAAAGATAAATCAAATATGACATCCAAACCCTAATTTTTAATTTTGATCAAAGAATGAAAATAATAATATTATATTAATTATATTTTGATTTTTAAGTGCCATAAATATGTACTATATGTACGGGTTGATAATGGTTGTTCAATTATGGTATATCGGTAGAAAACCTAGTAGTACTGTGATTTGATCTTAAATTGAAATAAAGATCAGTCAGAAACTGTGTAATGGGATTAATATCATGTATAATAGATTTTATTACTAAGTAGGGAAAACCTAATTAGTAATTTAAAACCCTAATGACTAGAAACCCTAATTATGATTTAGTAAACCCTAATTATTAAATGTAAACCCTAATCGCTAGTTTGGCACGCCTAACGATAATTAATAAATTATTTAACCTAATGTGTACGTTTAATTAATTAGGACAACTCTAATTATTGTTAGAAAATTTAGTAACCCCAGTTAGTAAATAAAACCTAATTGCCAAATTAGAAAGGTTAACTATAATTAGTAAATAATTAAACCCTAATGTTCATGTATAATGTAATTAGAAAATCTAATCTAGTTAAGGAAACCCTAATTACAAATTTTAGAAACTAAAATTTTTATTTTGTACAAACCCTAATTGGAAATCCTACAAATTCTATATACTAAACCTTATGGTTAAACCCTAAAGGTTTGTTAAGATTACAATTTGGCCATTAAAATTACAAGTATAATGACCATTTTGCCCTTCTTGTATTATTTATTAGGAAACTTGCAATATTTGCCAACACTTTAGTTGGTGAACTACTTTAACAACTCCATGTGACACAAAACCTCCAGCACATTAGTCTATGCTCAGCCATACATGCATCTAAGACTTGTATTTATAGATTGGAGAGAGAGAAAAAAATCATTTGCTAGCCTAATTTTTGCACAACTCTCATCTTTGACTCTCACAAGCTCAAACCTCCGAAAATATCAAGGCATTTCAGTCCCAAAACCAGCCCCACTAACACCCATATCAAACTCAGAAGCCTATAATCAAAATTATTCTTAGAAAGGTATAAATCCTAACCTAGAAATCTGACCTTTGATTTGCTGTTAGATGTTAGTTTTTGTGGGTTAAACATGTTATATATAGTGTATAATGATGATCTGGTTTGCTAGATGTTAGATCCATAACATCTACAGGCTCGGATTTGAGGTTTTAGAAAAATTGGAAATTTTTGTTGTTGATGTCTAACAATGAATGTCAGACCTTCTAGATCTCAGTGTGTTTATTGATTTGGTGTTTTAACTGTTTGATATTGTAGTCTGATATGTGGTCTTTGATCTAGATCAAGAATCAGGCTTATATCTGGTCTAGATTGCAAATTATTGGTGGTCAAAAGCCATTGACCGGCCATGACTAGGCGTTTCTAGGTAACCCAGAAACTGCCCAGAAACGGTCTAACAACGTTTTCTAATGCCCATATATTTCTATTGTTAGTTGTTTTGTTATTGTTGATGTATCTAAGTTGTAGTATGTAGGTTATACTACATGATTATGCCTTAATATCTCATAATCATCAAATGGGTGGATCGTAGGGGATGGTCAAACCAAGTCGGACGATCATGAGAGTTATTTGACCAGGTTATATTTGTTTGATCTGTTGTTGTTTTGGTGATCTAATGTATTAGATCTCTTCTTTGTCATGCTGGTTGCACACTGAAAGTATTAAATCACAAAAACAATATACAGATTTCAAGCTGTGGAAGACCAAAGTAGGCAAGTCGTACTGTTCTTCATTTCTGGGCAAACCCAGAAATGAAGAACAACTCTAATAGTCACTTTGGACGATCAGATCTCCTTTGTTATGTATTGTATGATCATTATTGTTGTTGTATCATGTAGTGTTACATTATTTCTACAAGTTGTAATCAACAGATAGCCTAGAAACATTACAGTTGAAGAATTAAGCTTGGTCAAACTACCTAACTCGAAACTGGCGCATGAATGTTTGGGTTTGCTAAAGAACACCTATAGTGGCAGTTTTGTCACTATAGCTACCTTTAGCGACAGACTTTGTATTTTTTTAATTATTTATTTTTTGAAAATCATTTAAAAATAGTAATGAAATTCCGAAAATTACAAAAATAGTTTTAAAAATTATTTTAAGTTATAAAAATTAACTTTTAATAATTTGACATATTTTCATAAATATTAATATTTATTTGGATATTACTGATATTTAATTTATTTAATAAATGTATTATATAAATTAATTAAAAATGATTTTATTATTTAAAATATAATTTTAAATAATAATAAGGTATGTAAAAATATAAGTTATAAAATATAACTTTCAATATTTAAAGATAAATTTTATTAATTAATTATTATTAATGATATTAATGTTATTTAATAATTATATGAAATAAATTAGTTTAAAAATAATTTTAATATTATGAAAATGATTTTAAAGGAAAATAAAGTGTTTAAAGATATTTTAAGTGATACAATATAACTTTTAATATTTAAAGGATAATTTTATTAATAATTTAATATTAATGATATTAATTTAATATCAATGATATTAAATTTATTTAATAATTATATTAAATAAATAGTTTTAAAATAGTTTTATTAATTTAAAAATCATTTAAAAAGGATATAAATGAATTAAAAATATTTTAAGTTATACTTAATGACTTTTAATATTTTGAGGAATAGTACATTAATATTTTAATATTAATGGTAATTATTTAAAAATAATTTTAAATATTTTAAAAATCATTTAAAGGCAATATAAATATTTTAAAAAAAAATTGAGTTATTATAAATAACTTTAATATTTTGGCAATGGTTTCATGAATAGTTTAATATTAATTAAATGTTAATGATAATAGAATTGTTTAATATTTAAATTATTTAATAATGATTCCGGAGTTTGAAAATTTATTATAAATTATAATAATTACTTAAAAATTATTATAAGTCAATTAAAAATAATATGACTGATAATTACAGTTATTGAGCTACATGATAGAGTCTTAGACTCAATAATTACCCAATAAAGCCGTAGGTACACCGACATGTTTCAAAAATTGATCTGGACTTAGATAATTTGATTAAATACGTGTTTGTTTGTGATCCAATGACCGCTAAACATGTGTGACAATGTGATTAGGTTATGTGCTGACCGCAATAAGCAGTATTATGTGTTACGATATGTTGTTCTAATAAGTAAAATGATTTTATTAATGATGGGTTTCGGTATAAAAGATAAAACTAAGTTGTGTATTGTAAACAGCAGACCAGGAAAGTATCCTACCTTTGTATTTTCTTTATGCAATGGACATGAGTAAGAAAGGTTCAGAATTATATTATTATTGTACCAGATTATTAACCTTGCTATTATATATATTATATCTGATCATTAATTATCAACATGGTATTACATTATTATTCAGATATTTATTCTGTTCGTTAATTTCTAATTATGGTTATACAAGTGTCCCTACTTTGATAATCATTGTATTTAATCACATGTTGATATATATATATATATATATATATATATATATATATATATATATACATACTTATTGATTGCCAGTATGTATACATTAAGTGAAAGTCGTCTTAGCTATTTGATCAGCTAGACACAGATTTAAAGATATCGTTGAAAATGATAAAATCTTTTTGTATCCAACCAAATTATTTTGGTTTAGATTGCCGACTAAGTATGAACATCCCGAACATGGGAAAACTTTTATGCGCCCAAGACGGACAGAGTGAACGATAATATCGTTCTTGCATGTAGTATTGATCAATACAGTGCATAACGGGCTGATCACCCCCCGTGCACGTACATTTTGACGGTTTACGGATGAAGTTCTGCTAAACCTATTCAAAAATTGAAAACAATGTTCATAGTATATCACCTCAACCCTATTTATAGTCAGTACGTAGTTTTAAAATTTTGATATAGAGTTGTTATGTTATTATTATCGGTTCAGTTTCCTTCATCTCTACCAGAGCCATTCTGTATGGTGCCTTCGATATTGGAGTAGTTCCTGGCGCCAAATCGATGACGAACTCGATCTCTCTGTCAGGCGAAAGTCCTGGAAAATCCTCCGAAAACACATCTACAAATTCCCTAACCACTGGTATCTCTTCCCGTTTCACCTCCTTTCTCTGAGTATCGACTATGTAGGCTAAATATCCCATACAACCTTGACTCAATAACTTCTTGGCTTGCACAATTGTCAGACATCTCGCATGTCTAGGTGATCTACTACCACAGAAAACCCTTTGACGGAGTCATAAGGTTTACACATTTCTTTTGGCAATCAATTATAGCTCCATAATTGAATAGCCAATCTATTCCCAATATAACATCAAACTCTCCAAGTTTAATCAGGATTAAATCTACTATCATGACATTCCCCTTAATATTCACCCTACAATTCTTGTATACGAACCTAACAGGAATCACCTCCCTATCCGCGATTTTTATATTTAAAGGAAAATTCAATTCTTCGCTAGGCAATCCTAACCTCTTAGCAAATTCATCAGATATAAACGAGCAAGTAGCACCCAAATCAAATAATACATAAGCATCTATATCATTGATTAGGATAATACATGACACAACATCCTTTGATTGAACATCATCCTGCACAGTCATGTTGGAAGTTCTAGTTGTGGGCCTGTTTGATGACGTTGGTCCAGCAATGGTCAATGTACCTCCACTGCTACCTCCCTTGCTTCCCGTTGTCTCTCCAACTTTCTTCTCAGGGCACTCACAAGCAAAATAATCATTTTACCCGCATGTGTAGCAAATATTCTTCTTTGGTTGATGGAAAATTAGGGCAATGTGACCCTCATGGCCACAGTTGAAGCATACTCGCTTACCCCTTAAGCACATGCCATTGTGATTCTTTTTACATGTAGCACAAGCTTCAAACTTCTTTTGTTGCTGGCTACCTTATTGGCTTCCAGTACCAACACTCGCATTTCACTTCCTCTTCAAGTTATTACTACTATTTTCACCACCACTACCACCATTCTTGCCTTCTAACTCGGTCTTCTTCTTCTTTGTTCTTGATTGTATTTTGTTACAACCTCGCCTCCACCCTCAGTGAGAATTGCCTTCTCAAGCACTGCTGCAAATGTCTTCAACTAGAACAGGGAGACTCTACTATACACCAGGGCTTCAGTCCCTGTTCAAACCTCCTCGCCTTGAACTCATCCGTGTTCACTTGATATGGCGCAAACCTCGCCAATTCATTGAATTTTGCTGCATATTCTGACACTGTCATTGTGCCCTGCTTCAGCTCTAAAAATTGTACTTCCATCTGATTTTTTGAACTCTCTGGGAAGTATGTCTCAAAGAATATTTCCTTGAACCTTTCCCAAGTCATCACTCCTTGACCTCCTCTAGTTTTATTGGCTCACCACCAATAACTGGCCTCTGCTTTCAACATGAATGTTACAAAAGCAGTCTTCTGGTTCTCACCAACCCTAGCAACATCAAATACTTTTTCTATTTCCATGATCCATGTCTGTGCGTTAACCAGATTCTTAGTTCCACATAATTCTGGTGGTCCAACCGCCTTGAACTCCTTAAAAGTTGTAGCTTGATTATGCGGTTGATTCTGCAGTGCTCCTGTTAGAAGTGTCACCAACTACTAAACTAGGTTAGCTTCAGCGCTGTTGTAGTTGGTAGATCCCTCAGGGGTTTGTTTCCGTGGTTGTCGTCTTCTGGGAGGCATTTTCTGATTAAAAAAAAACACCTATTAGATTATTACTCAATTTCTCTTAAGTATTTTCTACTTAACTTGCACACCATAAAAGATCATCACATAACACATAATACCTTGAATAAAATAATAACTTTTATTCATTCATAATCTTTTAGAAAACATAAGAACAATAGCATTACTGCTATTTACATTACTTTCCTGAACTACTAAAGTTTCAGGATAACATCATCATCATCATATCCCATTGGTTACATTACACTTGGGATTTACATCTTATTTATCATATCATTAATCTCATATCAGGTACATTCCCTACGATGTGCTACTAAGATGTTGCGTAGCCTTACGACGCTCTTCTTCCATAATATGGAACATTATTTTGCGATCTACCATGTACGGTGGCAGCGTCTCGAATTGAATCAGATAATACATAACTCGATCTTGAGCTCGATTAATCACGGTGTTGAATACGTTATTCATCTCCTCCATCTTGATCTTCTTTGCTTGTGCTTCCCCTTCTACTACTCCTGCATGCTGAGAAGCTTTCTCAAATGCATCTTCAACTCTTGCTCTCTTACCGGATTCTTCTTTTAATTTGTTCTTCAGCACCGCGATCTCCTCTGTCATTTTCTCGTTCTCTCCTTCAGTGTGAATCAGCTTCCATTCGACATTACTCAGATGTCCATCTAGATCTCGGATCTCATCATCCTTTTGTGCCATCGAGGTCTGCTGTTCAGCTACTATCTCTTCCAACTCCTCGACTCTATCCTGAAATTCCACATTGCGGTCGTATACCTCGTCGTACATATGGGCTAAAATCAAGTTTGGTGGAAACTCTTCTTCCTCATCATCCTCATCCCCATCCGACTGTGGTAGCTCAACGGGATCCTCCTCATCCGTCTCTACCTCATCATCCTCATCAGGTAAACCCTCCTGCTCAACCACTGTAACCAACGAAGATGACTCACATGGAAGTAGTTGTTCCCAAACCACCTGAATGTTACGAGGCTCCTCCTCTCTAGGCATCTGGAGTCCTTCATCCCTAGCCTGGCTAGATTATCCTACATTAGCTATCCTGACAACAAAATTTTGAATTTTAATTACTAATCATTACTACTCGACACTCACGAGCACATAGGTTGCAATCACACAAGCACATAAGTATTTTATTACTTTTTCCTTAAAACTCGATAAGAGTTTATCACCACTATCTTCTCAAAGGTTACTCCCTAAGGCTTTTCCCCACCTAAGGTTTATAACCTAAAGCTTTGATACCAACTTGTGACACCCCCAAATTCGACTACTTCATTTCGACAAGATTTGGTGTTCACTTGATAAAAACATTCATTTCTAACTACCCAAATAAAATAAAATTTAACAATAAACCTTCCCATTAAAGGATTACATCAATAAAAATCTCCCAGGTCATCTAACCATTAAATACAAATATCAAGTGCAAAAAATTAAATAACTACATCACAATATTTAAAATAAAGTATGACAATATAAAAGTCAACAGGTTTATAAGTCTTCAATACTTGTTCATCTTTCCTTTCCCTTTACTGGTGGTAGGTTCATCGACCTTCTCTACTTTAGCTGTAATATTTATATAAGCAAGAGTGAGTAAACAAATGCTCACTTGAAGTGACAATGAATAATATAACATAACAACTGCCAAATAAATAGGCTCAATAGAACTGAATAATATTTTATATCAATGATAATCAAGAATAGAATTTGAAATATATATCTGAGGGTCATAAGACCACGAACTATGTCCAAAGTTATAAGTATTTTTTCAACTTAAACCTAAACAGTTATAAGACCGTATGGACTTCTCGTACTTAGGGGGATCAACCCTTCATACAATGTATTGTACACAAATATCTAAACGTTATGCGTAAATTATCCAATGTAATAGGGTTGTTCATCTGCATTATTTTGTGCAAGAGTGAGTAAACAATTGCCCACAAGAAGGATAGTATACAATAACATTATATGAATAACAATTAACTGAGCTTTCAATGGTAAAGTATTTTTATCGGAAACAATAAGTTCTAGTTTGAATACTGTGAGTTCAAGAAATAACGAACTTTAAAATCAAATAACAGATATCAATATCAACGGAATACACTGAGGGTCACAAGACCATGAACTATGCTATAGGTTGTCAAGTATTTCTACTTTAACCTTTAATGGTCTAAAAGACCATAATCATCATCTATGTCCTAGGTTAACAAGCGTTTCTACTGTAACCTTTAATAGTCTAAATGACTATATGAACCATCGTCTCGTACTCCAGGTGATCAGCCCTTTGTACTATGTACTACGTAAACATTTTAACGCTATTGCGTAGCTCTAAAATAATCCCCTGATATAAGGTTGTTCATCTCAGCTTAGATAATCAGGTTCCGTACCAAAGGAAGTTTGGTTTAGAATTAACTTCAAAGGAATTCTAGTCCTTTAGAACACTCATTAACCAAGTATTGGTTGAATCAGATAGGGATCAATAACTATTCAAGAGTATGGTTACAATCGAATTATTCCAATGTATCAATAAGAGATAGGATATCAATGGTTTATCAGCTGAACAAGTATTAGTCATCGACTATACGCTCTTAAAACTGTACAGATTCATAAGTAAACCAAAGAAAGTTTGGTTTGGACTGACATTACGGGTAATTTAGAGTTTAAAACATTCATCAATTAAGGATTAGTTGAATCAATAAAGAATCGCTAGTCAACTAAGAGTTCGGTACAACAATGTAAGATAGTGCAATGACTTTGGTGATCAGAGATTAAACAACAGTTAATTTTAGCTGAACAAATGTTTTTCAACAAGATCAAGTTTTAAACAATAGTACAGACTTTGAATAAACAAAACAACCTTACTTGTAATTAAGGAGTAGAGATTAATTAACTAGCTTAATGGAAAGTGTAGTTTAGAAACTTACTGAACAATAATTCAGAGCTAAAGAATATACATAATAATAACAAGTTAGGAACAAGAACTTGCATAATGAAATATTAAAGTTAGAAAACTTGCTCAATTGAATAATAACTTCAAGACTTGCATAATCGTAAAAGTAGGATTTGAAAACTTGCTTAACAATAACAACTTAACTGCTTAATAAGAGCTTAGAGATAGAGATCTTGCATAAGTATAATATGACAGCGAAAAGTAAACCTTGCTGAATAATAAAGTAGCAAAGGTTAGGGAACTTGTCTCTTGCGTAAGCTATACAATTACAACTCACGTGACAACCCGAGAATTTGGACAATTTTATAAAATTTTAAAAGATCGAATAAAGGTTAAATAATAAACCTAGACAGAAAAATAAGTGTATGGATTTGGCATTTTTTAAGGATTTTTTAAGGATTTAAAATTGTTTGTGCTGAATTATTCAGGATTAAGTGTATAATTGTATGTGTTCTGTATATATGGTCTTATATGTGTACAGTATGTGGATTAAGGGTCAAGTGTTGACCAAATAACTTATATCAGTGATAAACCTTAGGGATAAGTTAAGAACTTCGACGTTAAGTTAGTAAACTCTAACAACTGATAAGAAACCCTAGTGAATTGTTCGAAAGCCCTAATTTCAGTTTCGGAAATCCAAATCCCTAATTTGGGAACCCTAATGCTAAGTATAAAACCCTAAGGGTTAAAAGTTATGTGAGTAATGCATATGAATATTATGTGTTTGTTTTTATTTGTTTATTCTATAAACAAATAAAAGAAACTAAGGTAATCTAATTATATATTCGGAATGAAAAATTGAATAAGATAAATGTTATGTTATGTGAGAATAATTGTACTTATAATATATACTAATCCCAAGAGATTTATTTTATAAATCTCAATTAATTAATTTTATAACATAATTATAGCAAGTCTAATTGGATTAAGAAATTAAATGTACATGAGTAAGGATTTAAATTATAATTGAGGAAATAAAAACCCTAATTAAATGATTTGGGTTGGATAAGAATTAAAGGTATTAGACTATGTATATTTTATGGCCCAAGTAATTAATTTAAAAGCCCAAAAGAATTAATTTGTAAGCCCAAAATATTAAATTGAAGCCCAAACTTTTAGCCCAATTAATAAGGGACATTTTGAACCATTAGTAAGTTAATAAAGCATGAAAACAAAACAAAAATTTGGGGCAACAAAGGGGCCATGATGCCCGGCCATACAAGAGGGAGGAGGAGAGATTCATGTATGTAATGATTAAAAGTTACCTACTCCTACCAAACATATACCAACTCCTCTTACTTGTCACTTATTTATTTAACCAACACTTATGCTCAATTTTTCAAGCAATCTTATAATAATGATAGAGTGAAGGAGCAAGTGTGTGGGTGAAGTGTACAATATATCAATACATTTTTTTTATTCAAACAAGACCTTAATTACACTTTTCTCTTTCTTTTTATTTCTTAAGTTAGCTAACAAATCAAATCAAGAGAGAGAGAGAGAGAGCAAAGAGAGATTTAGGATATAGAGAGAGAAGAAAGAGAGAGAGAGAGAGAGAGCTTTTATAAGTTTTCAAGTCCCATAATCAAAGTTTAGCAAGAAGATGAAGGAAAAACTAAGGTATAGCAAAAATTTATATTTATGTAGTCTAATTTTCTTTTTGGTTTGATTTGATTTTTGTTGGTAATATGAAGTTATAATATTGAGGTTTAAAACCTTGTATCTATATGTATATAAGTGTTTCATGTTTAGATCTAACCCTTTTGAGGATCAAAAGATAGATCTAAAGTATGAAATGGAAACTTGGTTTTTCAAAATATAGAAAACCCTAATTATTTTTTTTAGCCTTGATTGTGTTTATCATGTGTTGGATGATTGTTTGATGAAATAGATCATGTATCATGGTAGATCCATGAGTGTATGAAGTATTAGTAAGTGTTATGATGAGTTATGTTAGTTTTTATGTGACAACATAGAAGTTTTCTTAGAAATCACAAAGGGTTAAAAATCAAATATTTGTGAAAGCAAAACATGAAATTCAAACGATCATATCTCCTATTATATTTTGATTTTTTGAGTGTGGTCAAGTCCTAGAGTTAGATCTATGAGTTTTCTAGCATCTGCAAGTGAAATAACTAAAAAAGGAGTTGTAGATTTCCGTATGGACTGTTTTTAGAAAAATAGGCAAAACTGCAAAATACCAAAAAAAACATACTGCCCAGAAATTTTTAGGGGCATTTTTGGTAACTTAATTAATGAAATAAATTCCGACCTTTTGGGAAATGAAAATATATGGTATAAAGTAGCTTCTGTCCAAACATGAGCTAATTCCGACTTAAAATGACAAAGTTATGACTATTTCAATTTTTACAATTTTTCGATGAAAATGGCTATAATCGGAGTTCTATAACTCCGATGGCCACAAAATTTAAACTGGAGGCTCATGTTAACACGTATAAGATTGTGTCAAGAGATGGAAATTTCTAGAGTTGAGCATGATAGGGCTAATTTCTTAAGCTACGAACTAAAAATGATTTTTGAAAAATACTAAAGGAAGTTGAAATTTTTTGGAAAAATACTTTTTGTGTATAAAATATATGTATGTATGTTTGGCCAAGAGATAGAAAAATAATAAGCTAATTTGGTATTTTTGTGAAAAGGATAATGAATCTAGCTTGTTGAATTGAAAAATTTGATGAATCCAGCTTGTTGGATTGAAAAACAGTTTACTGAATTGAAAATATGTTGAATCCAGCTTGCTGGTTTGCAATATGGTTGCTGGATTTGGAATCCAGTTTGCTGGATTGCAATTTGGTTTGCTGGATTGGCTATCTGGTTGTTGGATTTGGAATCCAGTTTGCTGGATTGCAATCTGGGCTGCTGGATTGGTATGTTTGGATAATCCAAGTTGCTAGATTAGTATTTGACTTATTAGAGTTTAAAGAAGAACTTATAATATATAAGATTAGAGTGCTAAATCATAATATATATGATATAGCAATTAAAGAAATATCAAATGGCGATAATAATAATGATGTTTAAAGAGTAATCTAAATTTGATTATGTGGTAAATGTTTAAGCTGTATAATGACTGTAATTCACAGTAGTGTATGTGATGATATTATTCTAATTGAGAGATCGATATTATCATTAATAGGTCTTTCAACTGAAGATAAATAAATTGTGTAACGGTAATCAACGGTACATGAAAGTTCTCTCTAACTCGACCTCGAGTTGTTATTTCATATATACTGGTGATTAATCATTGTTGATTATCACGTCCATGATTTGTTGAATCGTACTATATGTATATTGCATTTATTCATCAGGTATAAAAGGCTGATCATATTCATTACCATTCAGTCCAGATATAGTTGTTCATGTTCAATGTTCGTTCAGCTATGAAAATTTGTTCATGCTAGTTCACAATTATATTGTAGAATTTTAGCCAGCTTATTGTTCAATTCTTTCCATCATGATATATATCTTTAATTTATTAAACTTAAACTTGCTGGGCAAACTTGTTGGTCACCCTTACTATATCATGATAAACATTGCAGATTAGAACGAATACGTCGGATACAAGGAAAAGTCAAAGACAAGTACAACGTGGAATTATATATGCAGCTAAAGTTGTAACAGTAATGTATGATATTAACATTGTAGTTAGAGAGGATATTGATTCAGGTATATGTTAAGGTTCTAGACCTTGGGGATAGTGTGTAAAGTTTAATGTATAAACAATTTGTGTTTATATCTTCCGTAATAGTTATAGAAATAGTATACCAGATCCGTGGTGATTTGGGACCCGGATCTGGGGCTTTCACAACTCGCGTACTCCAATATCCTACACATACCATTAGGATTATCACATCAATTAGCTACATACACATTATCCTCATAGATTTAATTCTCTTCTTAGTTAAGTTATAACCTTTATCTTAAGGTTTAACCATATTAATCAACCACATAACACGAATTTAAAAACTCACTAAAGTATGACATAAGACTTTTAGCATCCAAATCACATTCTCAACTCTTACAACGTTGAGTTTCAATCTAATATAACTTATTAATTAATTCTATATTTCTTCTTAGTCATACTCGAAATTCATTCAAGTGTTTAAGTCTTATGAGGACTACTTATTAGTTTTATATTAAGCTCATTCCATATCTTATAATGTTCACTTCAATTAAATTGAAACACTTTTTAAGTTCATTAACACTCATCACGGTGTTTCAACGTTCATTCATCACTTGCCCTAATCGTCTCTCTTGTGTATGTTTAGTATGCTTACACAACTTATCTAATACATCATTTATTAATGTTAAGCATCATTATATTTACTAGTATTCATGTATTATAACTTAGAATAATATCTTTTATCGTCAGAAGCACTACACTTTCATACGTGCATGCCCGACACCCTCTGATTGCCTTCGAGTGCACAATAGTCCTAAACATGACCATTTTGACCCCTAATAACGATATCAAATTGAAAAAATATAAAGAACAAAAGTTGTAGGTCTACTCGTCCTCGTTTCGGATCATCTTGAATCGCATCAATCGAAGTTCGTATGGAAACATTATACCTATTTTAGTAAAATATGTCCTGTCAGATTTTCTCTAACTTTCGTAAGACGGCCTACCCCCCCCCCCCCCCCCCCGCGCCGGGGCGGGGATTTTGTGCTATAAAAGCCCGCCGGGGCGTGACAATAAAACACTGGTAACGAAACAATTTACAGAAAAATAAATAAATGTTTCAAACCATATAAACAACATAAACATCAAAATTACAACCTCTAAATTCACTGTTTTTACTATTTCTTCAGTTTCAGACATTTTTAGCGAAACAATTTATTGTGAATTCATTTTACAACAAGAACAGTCCGTTTAAATCATATTATTTTCGTTTCTTCATGTATTTTCACAATCAAAAAACAATTTACAGTTTCACATGAATTGAACATCAATTTTAACTCTAAAATAAGTCATATATATATATATATATATATATATATATATATATATATATATATATATATATATATATATATATATCACTTTAATTCATGTTCTTTAATACTAAACATATTTCTACGAATTTGATTACTCTAAATCATGAATGAATGATATAAAACATGTTATAACATCCATTAACACTAACAAACTCATATTTTCAATAATTATCCACAAACATCAATTACGGAGAACTTTTTAGAAAATAAAAACAAAAACTTTAAAACTAAGAATTCTACCTTTGCTTTCTTGTTTAGCCTAGCTAGAAGATGATTACAAGACTTTGATTGCTACTCCTTGTTCTTACAGAATTTCTTCTCACAATTTCTCT
The DNA here is from genome assembly GCA_016801055.1 of Panax notoginseng. Classification (NCBI taxonomy): domain Eukaryota; kingdom Viridiplantae; phylum Streptophyta; class Magnoliopsida; order Apiales; family Araliaceae; genus Panax; species Panax notoginseng. The sequence continues at coordinate 147,538,789 of CM029020.1, forward strand.
CTCAAACTCTCTCTAGAACTCTCTCTTTTCTTTATATTCTTTCCAAATAGCTAGGCCAAGTATAACACGTAAAGAAATAAAACTGATAAAACATAATACGCATTATTAACCATCAGTTACACAACTAGGAAATAAATTTTATCAGTTTTAAAATTCAAAAGCAATAAGGCCTTATTTGGCAAGACACTTTTAAAATAAGGATTAATAAACCCTAAGCCTTGTTTGGTAAAACCCTTTAAAACTCCCTTTAACTTATTTTAATAACTCAATTACAATATTGTTTATTGTCACACTTTATTCAATTAAATTTCTATATTCAAATTTAATTAAATTAAAGCTAACAAGAACTTATTACATTAACACACCACATTATCAAATTACCACAAAATTATAATTTTTATAATAATTTAACTTAATAAATTAATACATCACTTTTACTTACTAAATTAAATTAAAACAATATCATAACAATTCATTTAATCTTTATTAACTCTCTAATTTAATTATTAAATTAAATTAGAATATTACCACATAATAATTAATTCATCACTCTTTTAATTTAATTAACTTCAAAATACAACGTTACCGAATATTAACTTAATTAACAAATTACACTTAATCAAGTTAATTCCTCACAACTCATGAATTATTTATTTAACTAATAAATAATCAAATTAAACAAATATTTATATAACAACAAACACATCAACTAAAATATTTATTTAATTCAATAAATATTTGAAATTGTACATAAAATTTTGAATTGTTACAATTCACGGTTCTTACAGATCGCACAAGAAATTTTGTGGTATATAATGATGCATCCCTTAAGGGACTAGGTTGTGTACTTATGCAGAACGACAATGTCATTGTGTATGCATCTTATCAATTGAAAGACAACGAGAAAGGATATTCGACTCACGATTTGTAATTAGCTGCGGCAGTGTTTGCTCTGAAGATTTGGAGGCACTATCTCTATGGAGAGAAATGTGAGATATATGCAGACTATAAAAGTTTGAAGTATATCTTTACACATATGGATTTAAATATGCGTTAGAGGTGATGGTTGGAGTTAATTAAAGACTATGAATGTAAAATATTTTACCATCCGGGTATAGCGAATGTGGTTACTGATGCATTGAGTAGGAAGGGTCAGGAGAAGTTGTCGTTATTGATTGTCCAGGAGGAGCTTGTATCAAAAATGGCTAAATTGGATTTAGAGGTCAAGTGTCCTGAAGAGTTGGATGAGAAATTATTCCAGATGGAGACCAGTTCAACATTAGTGGATAAAGTGAAGGAAGCTCAACTTCAAGATGAAGAGTGTGAAAAGATAAGGAAAAGAGTATCTAGAGGTGACGAAGTGAAATTCAAAGTCGATATCGAAGGTTTGTTACGGTTCAAGGGAAAAATTTGGGTTCCACCAGTGCCAGAGGTTAAAGAGAAAATTTTGAGGGAAGCTTATAACTCAAGATATTCAATTCACCTCGGAAGTACGAAAATGTACCAGAACCTTCGTCAACATTTATGGTGGCCAAATATGAAAAGAGACGTTGCTGAATATTTTGTGAAATGTGTAACGTGCCAGAAAGTCAAAGAAAAACATCAGAGACCTAGTGGGTTGTTACAACCTTTAGAGATACCAGAGTTAAAGTGGGAGCATATCACGATGGATTTCATGGTAGGTCTTCTAACGACTCAGAAAGGGTATGACGTGATATGGGTGATTGTGGATCGACTGACAAAATCAGCCCATTTCTTACCGATCAAGATTAGGTTTAATTTAGATCAGTTGGAAAAATTGTATGCGAAGGAGATTGTGTCAAGACACGGTGTCCCGGTGTCAATTGTATCAGACAAAGATTCGCGTTTCACATCAAACTTCTAGAAGTGACTACAGGAATGCTTGGGAACACAATTGAGAATGAGTACGGCGTACCATCCTCAAATCGATGGCCATAGTGAAAGGCCAATCTAAACATTGGAGGATATGCTAAGAGCTTATATTATAGATTGCAAGGGAAATTGTGATGACCATTTACAGTTGGTGGAATTCGCTTTATAATAACAGTTACCACGCAAGTATTGGCATCCCGCCTTACGACGCATTATACGGTAGGAAGTGTAGAACTCCATTATGCTGGGATGAAGTTGGTGAACGTCAATTGCTAGGGCCAGAATTGGTGCAGCAGACTACAAAGATCGTCAAGATGATAAGAGCTCAATTATTAGCCGCTCAAGACAGACAAAAGAAGTATACGGATCAGCATCGCCAGAAACGAGAATTTGACGTTGGAAGTTTTGTTTTCTTAAAAGTGTCTCCCTAGAAGGGAAAAATACGATTTGAAAAGAAATGAAAACTGAGTTCGAGGTTTATTGGACCCTTTGAGGTGCTGCGAAGAGTTGGTGAAATGGCATATGAGGTAGCTTTACCTCTAGAGCTAGTGCACATTCATAATGTTTTTAATGTTTTAGTGCTACGACTGAACAAGTGCGACTACAAACATGTCATCGAGTATGAACCGTTACAATTTGAAAATGATTTATCTTATGAAGAAGTTTCTATTCAAATAGTTGACAAGAAAGAACAAGTTCTTAGGAATATAGTAATACCTTCTGTTAAGATAATATGGAGAAAGCACAACGCTAAAGAAGTTACGTGGGAACTCAAAAATAAAATGATAAAAAGTTATCAAGAGTTATTTGTTTAATCTAAGTCTTCGATTCTAGGGTAGAATCCTTGTAAGGAGGGAAGAATGTGAGGAATGAATTAATTGAGTTGTAATTTTGGGGACAGAATCCTTTTAAGTAGGGAAGGATGTAACGATTAAGAATTTTGTATTTAATTTAAAATATTTATTGAATTAAATAAATATTTTAGTTGATTTATTTATTGAGTAAAATTAGTAATTGATAGAAGTTGTTGTGGATTAATTTAATTAAGTGTGATATATTAGTTAAATTAATGTTAAATAATTTTATAGTTTGAAGTTTTAATTTAATGAGATAATTAAATTAAATGAATTGTTAAATAATTTTATAGATTGTGCGTATGTTATTACATTACTGAGAAGGTGATATTCTAATTTAATTAAATAATTAAATTAGAGAATAATGATTTACTAAATAATAAGGTAATTATGGTTTAAGTATAAATTACAATTATAGTAATAAAAATTATAATTATAATAATAAGGTTTAATTTAATTCCTCAAGGAATTAAGGGTTAATGTTATTTAGTTTAAAATATTAAAAGTTGTAAATGGGTGTGACATAAGAACCATATTATAAAAGGAATATTAAAATAAGTTAGAAGAAAACTAATTGGTTTGCCAAACATGGTCTAATGACCTTTATTGTTTGTAACAGTTGAGACCCTTAGTTATTTTAACGGATGGAGTCTTATTAAGCAACGTAAAACCTTTGTCAGTTTATTTATTACGTATAATTTTTCTTAAGCCATTGAGAGAAAAGACATAGGAAGAGAGAAAATAGAGAAAAACAAAGAGAGAAAATTGAGAGTTCTATGAGATTGAAGAAGAGGAATTGGAAAAATCAAGAAGGAAGTGAAGATTAACAAAGCTATTCTCATCTTCTAACAAAGCTAAACAAGAATCAAGAGGTAAAAAACCTAGTTTTATTCTTATTTTATGTGTTCTTAGGTTCTTTTGAAAATTGAAAATTTTAGTTGATGATTTTTTAGAATTGTCGTTGGATGGCTATAATCTGTTATATGTTGTCTACAAATAATTTTCAGAAATCAAATTCATATGAAAGATATTTTAAATGAATATTTGAGTTTTTTGGATATATGTACAAAATGACTTACTTTGGAGTCTAAATTTGTGGTTAAATCATGTGATAATATGTAAATTGGAAATTGTTTATATTAATACATTCAAATACGAATATAATGCAAGTGATACAGACTGATTTAGTGGATTAACGAAGTCATAGTGGATTTCTCTAAATATGTCTAAAAATGAAGAAATAGCAAGAACCTTGGATATGAATCTTCTGAATTGGTTATTAGTGTTGTTTTAGTTGTTATAATGATTTTGTATATGTTATGAAATTTTGGTAAAGTTTATTTGATATGGTATATGTAGTTTTCTGTTTGTTGGAGTTTTAGTTCGCAACTGTGTAGAAAGCAGTCTGCAGAGTTCCTGTCTGCACACCAGCGCAGGTGTCAAGGATAGGAACGACGTAGCTGCCTACATAGTTTCTAAGGCAGCGCACCTGTGCAGTTGCGCCAGTACCAAGACTCAAAATGGCGCAGCTGCGCCCGAACCTGACCAGATACATTTATGAGTTGTTATTGGTTTAGTCCCTAAAACCTAATCTAACCTAGTCTAATGAACATGATAATGTGTTAGACATATAATAAAATGTTATATCAGATTGTTAACTTATATGTGATGATTTTATGTGGTGATTTGACAAGTTGTATAAGGCCTAAAATTTGATGTTCATGAGAGGGGGTAATGTTGTTTAAAACATATGATTTGGGATTTCAAATTTGTAATATGAGTTTAATGATAATGATCATAACTTAAACTAAGTTAATAAGTTTAATGAAAGTGAGAATTAAACCTATAAGGTTGACGTTAGCATAACTAATGGATGTTGTGATCCTAATGGTATATGTAGGTGAATGTGAATCGTAAATTTTTAGCTTACACACAAGGCAAGTTCTTAAACCTTACTTTTACATTGTGTAAGTTTCCAAACCCTATTATTCTTATATTAAGCAAGTTCTTATTTCTTAACTTGTTATCATTACGTAAGTTTCCTAGCATTACTTCTTTATTGAGTAAGATTATAGCCTTATCTCAATGTATGAGATTTATTCATTCAAAATTATTATTTTCCAATATTATTGAAATCTCATCTTGCGAAGATTATATTGTTGCCGTTATCAAACTGTTATAAGACTAACAACTCTTTATTAGTTAAACTAATCCTTAGTTGATGAACGTTTTGAATTCTAAATTACCCTTGAAGCTAATTCAAACAAAACTTCCTTCGGTGCGGACTCTAATGTCAAAGCTGAGATGAACAACCTTATTGTAGGGGATTATATTACCCGATAGCGTTAAGATGTTTGTGCACAATACATTGTACACATGGTTGATCCCCCTTAGTACGAGAAGGAAGGTCCATATAGTCTAAATGAATTTTAAAGGTTTAAGTAGAGATACTTAATAACCTAGGACGTAGTTCATGGTCTTGTGACCCTCAGATATACTTTTGATCTTATTTTCTATTCTTCATTCAAATGTCAAATTTCCTATTGAACTTTCTGTTCTTGATTATCATTAACAAGAAAAGTTATGTTATTCAGTTAAGTTTATTCGTTATGATTCATATATTGTTAGTATTCATTGTTATTCCAGTGAGCATTTGTTTTGCTCACTCTTGCATAAAATAAAATATTACAGCTAAGTTGGAAAAATTTGACGAGCTGTCTACTAGCAAGGGTAAAGGCAAGATGAATAAGTGATGAAGAAATATCGGGCTTACGAACTTAGTCTCCAGTTATCTTTTTCAAAGGAACAAAGAATGGAATGTTCATAGTTTTTGACCAAACTCGGAATTTAACTGGTGTTTATCATCGTTAAATGTTTTAAAGGAAACAAAAGTGCTATTTTGATTATTCATAGCACTTCATAACTATTTATTTAGTTATAGAAGATAAATCATATGATTCTTGTTTTTTTTTTGCAACATAAATGTTAAACTTGTTGAGCTTGATCCTCATTCTTACTTGAATTATACGATTGCGGCTAAGAATGAACGGATCGAATGATCTGATAAGGACAAAGGAAAGGCCAAGGCAGATAAGTAGATATCGTGTAACATAATAGTATTACTTTTGTAATGATTTAGTAATATGACAAACGAACAAATGTAATGATTAATAAAGAACCTGGGAAGGGATTTATTATTATGTAATATTTAGTACACATGTGTATGTCAATGACTTTTTTCAATTAAATGTATGTATAGTTAGTAGCACTGTGTAGCACCATCTATCGAGTTGGAAGATACTTCGATTTAGGGGCGTTACAGGTTGGTATCAGAGCTTTGGGTTATAAAACTTAAGTGGGGAGAATCTTAGGCTATAACCTTAAGAAAAGTAGGAGAAGTCAGATGTAAATAAACTCAAGTTGAGTTTTAATTAAAAGAGGAAATTAATCTTAAACAAATCAATTGTGATATGTGATTATAATATTTTGATGTCACGTAATAATCAGGATATTGTGTCTTATTATAGATGTCAGAAGATAGCTCTATGTATAAGGATATACATGTGGTGAGCGAGGAATCTGTTAACATAATAGAGCCAGTACCGATGCTGATAATAGAGGTACCTATAGTAATTGTGGAGGAGACTGATCCAAAGGAGGAGGATTCTGATAACTTGGGATTTACATCCTTGTTTGATGGAATGTCCAATGAGGAATTGGAGGTGGCATCGTTTAACATGGTTATACCTACGGAGGAGATGACACCGGTAGAGTCGATGAAAGCATTATTCATATCGGTGTTAGATAGGAATATGTAGTTGAGCAGGGATGTGTGGGTGCTGAAAGAGGAAGTTCATGATGTCCAAAAAGATAAGGAGGACATGGAGACTTTCTGGGAGGTTGAGCATACCAAGAAGGTTTTGGCTAATGACAAGGTTCGAGAGATAAAACAGGAGGCTCTGGAGCTCAGGGAGGAGCTACAAAACATGAAGTAGAAGATTAGTAGGATGGCCTACATTCATAGGAGTGCTCATGACGATTACCAGTGACAGATCGCTAGGTATCCAGTAGAGGATGGGAAAATTAGGCACACCATTAGCAGAGATGTGGTGGCTAGCTTTGCGATGAGAAGTACAATAATGTCGTTAAGCAGGTGTAGTCTAGTGTAGGAACTAGAGCATGTATAGATATATAAATATTTTGTATCTATGTAGTGATGTAAAACCCTTGTTTGTATGATGAAAGGGTAGTCTTTGTAATTCCCAACTTTTGGAAGTTAATCGCGAGAAAGTAATGTAAATAGTTGAAGCTATGTAATGACGAATGTTGCAGTATTATACTACAATCAAGGAAGCATTTTTATATAAGGAAGTTTATTAAAGATGTTTTGCAATGAGTTTAAATTATTATTACTTGTTGAATAATAACCAACTAAAAGGAATAAATAATAATGAAACTATATTTATTTAAACAGAAAAATACAACCAAGAAGAAGAAAACGAAACTAGGAAGCGAAATCTGGTAATGAGAACCAACAAGAAGGGGGACACGTTAACCCAATTCAGGAGTTTATTAATTTATTAATAGCTGCCTTTAATAGAACTGGGGCCAATGTACCCATTAATCCTGAGGTAGTACGTGCTACTACGTTTAAATATTTTAAAAGCATAGGTCCGCTTGAGTTTAGATGAACTACGAACCCAATAGAAGCCCAAACTTAGGTGAAAGAAATAGAGAAGGAATTTGTCATTGCAAATGTCAAAGAGGAGGAAAAGACCTCTTTTACTATCTATATGATGAAGGGAGAAGCCAACTTCTAGTGTGAGACAAACTAGGATAGGGCTAGAGCGGAGGTTGTTATGTGGACGCGGTTCAAGGAGATTTTCTTCGATAACTACTTCCCCACGAGAATACAGAGTAGAATAGAGATGAAGTTCCTAGAACTGAAGCAAGGGGACATGACTGTTCCCTAATATGCTACCAAGTTCAATGAGTTGGCAAGATTCGGTCCACATCAGGTGGATACTGAGGTGAGAAAAGCGCGAAGATTCGACCAGGGCTTGAAAACATGGCTCTATAATCGGATATCATTGTTCTAAAGTAATTCTTTTGGAACAATTTTGGAAAAGGCGATTATAGCGGAGGGTTATAGCGAGGCTTTAAGACAATACCACAGCGAGAATAAGAATAAGAATAAAAGTGACGGAGGAGTCAAGACAGAGGGAGCTAGCGAAAGTGGAAGTGGACTAAAAAGGAAGGATTTAAACTTTGTAAATATCGGAGTGAAATAAGGAGATCCTAAGTGGAGGATCGAGGTATGCAAGAACTGTGGGAAGGCTCATTTAGGAGTCTGTCTCAAGGGTAAGGCAGTTTGCTATAACTGTGGGCAGGAAGGGCACATCTCGCCTAACAGTCCGAGTCCAAAGAAGAACTAGGGATGTTTCGTATGTGGGTCGACTGACCACATGACAAAGAACTGTCCGAAGAAGGGGTCAAATAGTAATAAGGGAGCTAATAGTGGTAAGTTAACTATTAATGGTCCTACACCACCTAATAGACCGACGACCCTCACATTTAATATGATGATCCAAGATGCAATTGCATCAGGAGATGTAGGTGCAAGTATTATCCTAATCAACGATATAAATGCTTATGTGTTGTTTGATTCGGGTTCTACTTGTTATTTTATTGCATGTTAATTTTTTAGACGTTTAGGGTTATTCATTAAAAGATTGTCAATACCTTTGAACATTAAGGTAGTAAACGAAAAGACAATTCCTGTTGAACATATTTATAGGCGCTATTGTGTAGAAATAAGAGGTAACAAATTGTTAGTAGATTTAATACCGATAAAATTAGGAGAATTCGATGTAATTCTCAGAATGGATTGATTGTTTAACCATGGGGGAATTATATATTGTCAAAAGAAAAGTGTAAACCATTGGACTTCGAAGCAGACCAAGGTAGTATTTTACGTTACTAAATCGACGGGAAGTTCTTGTTGTCTTAACATGACATAAGCTAGGAAATTGTTGAAGAAGGGATGTGTAGGTTGTTTGTGTCATGTTGTTGATACCCAGCGAGTTGGAGCAACATTGAAACATATATCTATAGTAAAAGAATTCACTGATGTATTTACGAATGAATTACCAGGTCTTCCACCAGATGGGGAGATCGAATTTGTAATAGACGTTATGCCAAGAACATCACCAGTTTCCAGGGCATCGTATACCGTCTAGCACCAGTAGAGATGAAGGAGTTGATGATTTACTTACAAGAACTATTGGACAAGAAGTATATTCAATCGAGTGTCTCTCCATGTGGAGCACCGGTATTGTTTATAAAGAAGAAGGATGGATCGTTGAGACTTTGTATCGACTATCGAGAGTTGAACAAGCTAATGAAAAAGAATAAATACCCATTGCTCGGATCGATGATCTATTTGATTAGTTGAAAGGGGTGAAGTTTTTTCCTAAGATAGATTTGCGAATGGGGTATCATCAGTTGAAAGTAAGGAAGGAGGATGTACCTAAGACACGTTCAGAACTCATTATGGTCATTATGATTTTCTGGTAATGTCGTTTGGGTTAACGAATGTGTCAGCCGCATTCATGGATATGATGAATAGAGTGTTCAAACAATATTTGGACAAATTTGGCATAGTGTTTATCGATGATATTCTAGTCTATTCAAAGACGCCAGAAGATCACATTGAACATTTAAGATTAGTGTTAGAGACACTAAGGAATGAGAATTTGTATGCGAAATTCACTAAGTGTGAATTTTGACTTGAAAGAGTGCAATTTTTGGGACACATTATTGACAAAGATGGGATTTTAGTAGATCCAGTAAAGGTCAAAGCAGTGATTAATTGTGAACAACCAAAGACACACTGACCGAGGTGCGAAGTTTCCTAGGGTCGGGATACTATCGAAGATTTTTGCAGGATTTTTCTAAGATAGCTACTCCATTGATAAATTTGACAAGGAAGATAGCGAAGTACGTATGGACAGAGAAGTGTGAAGACAATTTTCAAGAACTGAAAAAGAGATTGAGTGAGGCACTTGTGTTATCTTTACCAAATGATATGGCGAATTTTGTAGTTTATTGCGATGCTTCACATAGAAGACTGAGTTGCATGCACATGCAGCATGGCAAGGTCATTGTGTATGTAAGACCACAACTTTTTATGAATAAAGATTTAATTTTCTCTAAATATTATTTTGAATAATAAAGTGTTGATTTGATATAATGCTATAGTTATGGGTGATATATGCAAATTTTGCAAAGTAAGCAAGTTGTCATAAAATATTCGTTTAGTCGGGGATGATTCTTTTTGTCGAGGAATATTCATACGATGGCGTAATCACTAGTGGACCCCACAACGAAATAACTGTCGGATATAGAAAGCGACAAAAATAACCTTTTCACAGAATAACGGCAAAATTTTTACCATTAAACTATTGAAATACCCGGTGATAAAAGTACAGTAATACGCGTTGTTGTACAGTAGCACATAGTATTACATAGTATCTCTGATTATTGATGCTTATATAATAAGTCACTTAGTTTCATTCAATAATTGCTACAGTAGTTGCTGCATAGTATCTCATATTATTGATTTAATTATTGTCTCAATATCATCTGCACAATATTTTATATTATTAAATCATTAATTGAGACGACACAATTATCCATATTTTTATTTTCATTATTGACAATGTCTATATAGTTCTGTCGAGGAAAGGGGTTAGGTTATTTAATTGCGCGTCAATAAGGATAAATCCTTATCGGAAAGCCCCTTCTTTCCTAGGAATGATCTGGTTGTCAATATTGTGAGTTATGATATTATTGATGAAGAATCGTTGAAAGATTAAAAATGTGTTGATTGAAGATAAAGTGATTTGTGATAAATATTTATTCAATTTTTTGATATAAATAAGAGGTTTGTTATGAGACGTTTATTGTAAGTTTGGTTTATTCTTTGGTACCCATATGTCATCATCTAAGAGTCACTTACGCCAATAGTACTTGCCTTTACCAGACATAAAAACCACTTGCCGTTTCACATTACAGGCGTCAAACCACTTGCCTTTTCACATTACAGGCGTCAAACCACTTGCCTTTTCACATTACCAATCGTCAAGCTACTTGTCTCTTCACATTGCAAGGGCTAAGCTAGAAATCTTCTATAAATAGAACCTTATTTCTTCTTTCATTATAACTAATTCACTAAGACTCACAAGAGAAACTATAGAGAGAATAAGAGAGAAAGAAGAATGGTATTCTGCTACTACACTATTGCAGTATCCAATCTCCTACTAAGGTAAGGGGTATTATTTCTTTCGTATTCATAAATGATGTTATTTCTTTCATACTCGTAAGGGTTGTCATTCCATTCCTTATTAATCTGTGGGAATAACATGTCTACGCAGATTACCGCATGTATGGTGAATAACCCTTCGTATTAATTCTTTATTAATCTACAGGAGTAACCTGTCTATGCGGATTACCACATGCATGGTGAATAACCCTTCGTATTCACACTAAAACAAAAAGGCTAAATTCCGACGGAATATTCCATTGGAATTAAGCATAATTCGTCGAGGTTACGTTAATTCCAACAGAATATTCGGTCGAAAATGCAGTCGAATATAAGAGCGTCGAAATTAAGTCAGTCAACATTTCAGTCAGAGATATATATCCTCGACTGACTAACCTCGACAGAATATTCGGTCGAGATTAACCTATTATCGACTGAATTATATCCGTCAAGGTTAGGCAGTCGAGGATACCCTACCATGTGGCACCCCATTAAAAAAAGGAGGGGATTAATCCCGACGGAATTCCATCGAGGATATCCTTATTTCGTCGACTTTAGGCCTTTTTAAATTTTTTTTTCTATTTTGGCAATATCCAGGGTTTATACCCACATTTTTTGTACCTGTAAACCTGTTTTTTTTTTCAACAGCACATATTACATAAATATAATCCAATGTCAACAATAATGGCCAACATGAATATTAATTACCAAGGCCAACTTGAATATGACAATAAACAAAAGTTCTAATCAACTTAAGTATACCAAATATGCATATAAACTAACGTAAATATGTTAAACTAAAGTAATGATAAATAAAAGCTACAACACGTCAAAAATCAGCTACACTATTAAAATTTACATCACATTAAGCTAAAAACTAAGTAAATATGTACAAATCATATACAAAACAACAAAACTATGTCACGAGCCGTCGTCGTTCAACCGCTCAGCATCGTTAGCCCGATCGTCACCCTGTTGAGACAATATAATGTAACTCATTAGTCCATATATATAATACATTACTAAAGATAACTAATTAAATAAAAATTATATAACATGTAGAATATATACTTGAATTATATTATGAATAGTATACCTGAGTAGTCGAGGGCTAACTCAGCAACAGCCTAAACGCGTCCAATAGTAGTGTAACCACCATCCGAACAATCTCGTTGCGTAGAGCAACAAACTACTCCGGAGGGATACCTGTACTCTCGATGGTGGAACCACATGCAATGTCCTGAGCAAGCTGATGGAGGCGATAATGGATGGGCAAGTCTTGACGATGGAATAACAGATCCGTCTCAAACCTCTCCGAGCAGGCAGCCACAACCCCGCTGAAACAAAGCATCGCCTAAGCCAGCGCCCGTGTGTGATCCATCGGCGTATGGACTCTATCCCAAAACTCCATCATAGTAGGAGGTCGACCCAAGCTACTCCACATGGCCTAAATCATGTACATTAATTAATATTATTTTACTTTACTATAGTTGTAGTTTAATATTAAATTAAACTAAATATAAATACATACCGACTTAACCTCCTGAAACGACTGCGAGCCAGAAGTATGTACAACCCGTAGCTGGCCTCGATTCTTCTTCATCTGCTCAAACTTGGTCTCGAAGGCTGCATTATCCCAATACGTACACATGGCAGCAGTCATTTTAACCTCGAGTATATACTAAAGTCGACGGAATTACTATCAACGTAATATTCAGTTGATCTTATTTTAACCTCAACCGAATACATTCAGTCGGAGTTAATTCTGTCGGAGATAACTTATTTTCTTGTAGTGTCATTCTTTATTAATCTGTGGGAGTAACATGTATACGCGGATTATAGCATGCATGGTGAATAATCCTTAGAATTCATTCTTTATTAAATTGTGAAAATGACTTGTCTATGCAGATTACTGCATGACGGGTGAAAATTTATTCGCAGTTTCATATAGTATTTCATTTCATATTCCTAAATCTAAACTTACTATGGTAAGTATTGCTTCTATAGTTCCTGAAATTATTAGAAATTCCTTGAGGTTTGCGCTTCACCTAATATCATTTCATTGGAATATTAGTATGAACTCTCTTATTAAAATTTTAATATTTTTATTCGGGGTACTATTTTCGAAGTACTATTTATTCAGGGTACTATCCATGTAGTATTATTCACTCGGGATACTATTCATTTAGAGTACTATTCACGGGTTACTATTTACAACAAAATTAATTTCTTTTCTGTCCAAATTATTTTTGATACATGAATATCATTCTTGAATTTTACTCCACAATTAGTTATCATGTTAACAATTTGGACATTCTTTAACTCTGGATAAATTAAATTATAAATTTCTAATATTTATCCTTGATCTCACTTGATTGATTCTTTATATCATTGTCATCATCCTCATGCTTATATTGTGGTGACAGTCATCTTTGGCCCGTAACGCATAGATGGATTGTTAATTGGTATGATTATGACCAGGAATTGTGTATTGGTATAATCATGACCTGTAATATTACACAAAAAGGTTTATGGTGAAAGTCCTCTTTGGCCCGTAGTGCATAGATGGACATGTGTTTGGCATGATCATGACCACTAGTGATACAAATGAATATCCTTGGCCCGTAGTGCATGGATAATTTGTTGATTGGAAACATTTATTGATTGGTGTTATATGGATAAAATATTGATGATGGACCTTTAAATCATAGAAGATAGTAAACATCATGCTCTACTTGACTCTTCTAATTGATTGCTATTTTTCGCTGCAGTTGTTGATCTAAAACTTGTTGTCTATTGTATTCTATCAAATTTTTCCATGTTGAGGACTAAAGATAATTTGTTCTATATTATCTTAGTCATAATATTTTTTACTGGGCTAGTTGAGCTCACCCTTTTCCTTTTGGTTCCATTGTTCTTCTTAGGAGGCGAGAATGTAGCTGGGACTAGTCGGGGAGTGGAGTAATGGTCCAAGATAGTTATTATAGTAGTACTCACTATTTTACACAATAATTGTAATGGTGACTTTATTTGAGTTTGGATATTGTCTACGAGACAATAATTGTATTAAAACTCACAGCTTATGTGTTGTCGTATTTTGCGCGACAGTTTATAAATGAAGTTTGTAATTGAATTATGTACCATGTATTTGGCGACTCAGAATGGGTTGTGTGGAACTATTTTGGGGGCATCACAGTTGGTATCAGAACTTAGGGATATGATCTCTGGTAGAGATCTAGGATTAGAACTAGGAGGGGAGAGACGAGTAAAACCTTCGCTATTGTGTCCTACATAAGCTTATTTGTTATTTAATTGGTCGGTCAGAATATAAGGATATTATGTGGCATGTAAATTTCTTTAATTAACCCTTATTTTGTGACAGTATTTGAGAATAACATCTGAAAATTTTGAGATAAACAATGGAGCACATGAGACCATTGAGACACCGCAAATCAATAACCCGGATAATGTGCATCAGGAAGACAATAATCCTCCTGTAAACCACAACATCGACCAAATAATGAACGATGAGATGTTTAAGAAGCTTTCTACAAATCATGCAACATCAAATGAGAGAGACTCTTGTTCAAGATGCAGGTGCAAACAATGGTAACTCACGGCTGGTCACTTCTAAACAATTCAAGGAGTTGGGCCCACCGAAGTTTTTGGGAAAGCTAGAGCCACTTAAGGCAGAAGCTTGGATTAAGCAGATCACCAAAATATTTGATGTCCTTGGATGCACGGAGGAGCAAAAGGTTCCCTTCGCCACCTTTATGTTGCGTGGAGAGGCAGATTACCGGTGAAAATCTGTAAAACGTACTCATCTTTCTACACTTAAGATGTCTTGGAAAAAGTTTCAGGAATTATTCAACGACAAGTACTTTCTCGAAAGTATTCGTCATATGAAGGAAGTGGAATTCATCAAACTAGAACAGAACAATATGACTGTATCGCAATACGACGTAAAATTTATGGAGCTATCCAAGTTTTCATCCCATTTGGTGGATAATGAGGAGCGAATGACATGAATGTTTCTGAGAGGTTTAAAACCCGAAATTCGTCAATACATCATTTCTCATAAACTTTGTTTGTATTCAGATGTTGTGAATAGGGCTCAATTATTGGAGTGAGATAATGAGACTTTTAACCTAAATGACAATGACCAACAACACGATAATAATTGAACCGATGGCAACGGCCATCGAAACAATGGTAACCAGCGCAGAGGAAATTATCATTCCAGAAATGGTAACCACTTCGGTGGTAATCATGGCCAAGATAATAGTAGAGGTGAACTAAGTGGGAACAACTTTAAGAAGAGAAGACTCGACAATGACAATAGAAAGACATCGGCAGCAGCACCAGCACCCGTTTCTAAGGAAGGAGAATGACCACCAGTCGTATGCTACAAATGTGGACAAGAGGGACACATCAGTCCAAACTGTACGTAGCAACCCAAAGTATGTTATAATTACAGAAAGGAAGGTTACTTAGCTCAATTTTGTCATGCAACAAAGTCAAGTCCAGTTGGGATGGTGACACTAAAGGCTGTCCCGGACAAGTCAAAGTCAATGGTTCAAGGAAAAGCGTTTGTCGTGACTTCTCAAAAAGAGAGGAACCCAAACGAAGTTATCACTGGTAAGCTAATCATAAATTCTCACGAAGTCTATACCTTATTCGATACTGGTTCTACCCACTCTTTTATTTTTCCTAATTATGCTCAATGTTTGAACTTGACCCCTGGGAAATTAGACTTTGACTTATCTATTGAAACTCCGTTAGAAGAAACCTTCATTTCATCCACTGTTTATAAATCTTGTTTGATTTAAATTGACACCGTCACATTACCTGTTGATCTCATCTCTTTGAAAATACTTGCATTTGATGTGATTTTAAGGATTGATTGGTTAACTACTCATCATGCTAAAATTGATTATTTTTTTTAGGTCATTAGTTTTCATATTCCTAACCAACCTATTATGTGAATTCAAGCAATCAAACCACTAAAATCAATCGTTGTCATATCAAGCCATAAAGCCATTCGTTTATTGATAAACGAATGTCAAGCTTTCTTAGCCTAAAAAAAATACGTCAGATTTGAATGATATTTTTGTTAATGAATTTCCTGACGTATTTCTCGAAGAACTTCCTAGCCTACCCCTGGAGCGTGAAATCGAATTTTGTATTGACCTTAAACCCAGTACAAAACCCATTTTCAAAACCTCATATCGAATGGCTCCTATTGAACTTCAGGAGTTAAAAACCCAACTACAGGAGTTGGTACCCGAGCCTCTATCTGGTGACTTCCTTTGTGGAATGTACCGAAGCCAGATCCTTCGTAGGGAATATCGTATTTGTGTGGTGGAAAACTGATAGGTGCCATTGTGAGGTGCTATCCAAGGTTGGGATATGAGTGACAATTACGAGCAGCCTAAGTCAGTAACCAAAATAAGTAGCTTTTTATGCTTAGCTGGTTATTATTGGAGATTCGTGGAAGGATTTTCTCGAATCACTACTCCATTAACTCAGCTGACTCGAAAAGATATAAAATTCAGTTAGAGCGAGAAATGTGAAAAGAGTTTCCAATAACTCAAGAGCAGACTCATTTCAGCACGTGTTCTGACAATATCATCAGGTTCGGAGGGATTTGTCATCTACAGCGATGCTTCAGGCAGAGGTTTAGGACGTGTTCTCATGCAACATGCAAAATCCATAGCCTATGCCTTTCGACAACTAAAAAAATATGAGAGAAATTATCCTACTCATGATCTAGAGTTGGCAGTAGTCGTTTTCGCGCTAAAGTTCTGGAGACACTATCTGTATGGGGGGAAAGTGGAGATCTACACAGACCATAAGAGCCTCAAATATTTCTTCACCCAAAATGAACTTAACATGCACCAAAGACGTTGGTTCGAGCTATTAAAATATTACAACCATACCATTTAATACCATCCTAGAAAAGCAAATATGGCAGCTGACGCGTTGAGTAGAAGATTGTATGCAGGTACAAGTGCGATATTATCAATACAGAGGCCCAATTTGTATGACTTACAAAGGATGGAGATAGAGTTAAAACTTTAGGGACCCACATGAAGATGGCAAATATACGAGTAGAACCGACTTTAATCGATAAAGTTAGAGAATCTCAAGTAGCAAACCTAAAGTTGGTACGCATGACTACGGAAAAGATTCAAATGATCCGACAACATATACAAACCTTAAAACATCAACAAAAGAGTTATGCCGATCTTCATCGAAAGGACGTGGAGTTAAATGTTGGAGATCATATATTGTTACATGTTGCTCCACGGAAAAGAGTTACGAGATTCAAAAACAGAGAAAAGCTCAACTCTCTATTTATTGGTTTATTTGAAATCCTTGACCGAGTAAGAGCTTTGGCTTATAGACTCGCTTTACCACCAAGTATGTCTCATGTTCATAACATTTTTCACATATCTGTGTTACGTAAATACGAGGAAGACCCAAACCACATTATTGAATAATAACTAGATGAGATAGTAGAAGATTTAAGTATGAGGAGGAACCTGTCAAGATCTTGGATATGAAGGAACATATTTTACGCTCAAAGGTTATACCTCAAGTCAAAGTTTTATGGAGAAACCATGATATTTAGGAAATGACCTGGGAGTTAGAATCTGAAATAAAAATAAGGTATCCTCACCTCTTCGACATACCAAGTACATACATCAATTTTGAGGACGAAATTTCATAAGGAGTGGAGGTTGTAATACCCCAACTTTTTATGAATAAAGATTTAATTTTCTCTAAATATTATTTTGAATAATAAGGTGTTGATTTGATATAATGCTATAGCTATGGGTGATATGTGCAAATTTTGCAAAGTAAGCAAGTTTTCATAAAATATTCGTTTGGTCGGAGAATATTCTTTTTGTCGGGGAATATTCGTATGACGATGCAATCATTGGTGGACCCCACAATAGAATAATTGTTGGATATAGAAAGCGATAAAAATAACCTTTTTCATAGAATAACGGCAGAACTTTTACCGTTAAACTATTGAAATATCCGATGATAAAGGTACAGTAATACACGTTATTGCACAGTAGCATACGGTATTGCACAGTATCTCTGATTATTGATGCTTATGTAAGAAATCGCTCAGTTTCATTTAATAATTGCTACAGTAGTTGCTGCATAGTATCTCATATTATTGATTCAATTATTATCTCAGTATCATCTGCACGATATTTTATATTATTAAATCAATAATTGAGACAACACAATTATTCATATTATTATTTTCATTATTGACAATGTCTAGAAAGTTCTGTCAAAGAAAAGGGTTAGGTTATTTAATTGCGCGCCAATAAGGATAAATCCTTATCGGAAAGCTTCCTCTTTCATGGGAATAATCCGGTTGTCAATATTGCGAGTTATAATATTATAAATGAAGAATTGTTGAAAGATTAAAAATGTGTTGATTGAAGATAAAGTGATTTGTGGTAAATATTTATTCAATTTTGATATAAATAAGAGGTTTGTTGTAAGGACTCGGAATTTTACATGATTTTTCAAATAAATGTTTATTATTATTTTAATGTTGATAATTATTTTGAGCTTTGCAGGATATGAATTCAATAGGCTAGTCAATTTATTAACTAAGCAATCTAAACAAGGTAATAATGAATACCTGATCAAAATTCTATTATGACTTTTGTTAATAATATAATTATTATTATAATTGTATTTTGAATATTTGACTATCGGTAATTATTGATCAGATAAGGTGTCTTAGTAGTAAAACCTAATTATCAGTTAGGGAACTATAATGTTAATTAGGACATCCTAATTCTAGATCTAGTAACCCTAAAACTTGATAACAAACCCTAACCCTAATTAGGGTTATAAAAAAGAAGTTATGATACTGAATATTATACTAGGTATGATTATGTAGGATTAAGTATGAAAATGTTATCAGGGGAATCAAGGGAGGATTAGGAAACCTTAACCTTGAATATCAAACCCTAATCGATAAACCCTAATTTCAATTTAGAAATCCTAAATTCTAATTAGAAAACCCTAATACTGGTTATTAAAACCTAAAGATTAAATATGTGATGAAGGCATGTGAAAAGGCTATAATACTTTTAAAGATAATATAGAAATTACCAAATTACCCTTAGTATATGTAAAATGACCAAAATACCTTTTTCTTTTCTTTTAAGTAAAAGATAACATCAAATCTTGGTGAGTCATCAAGTGTTAGATCTCCCATGTGCTAAAATCCTTTCTAGCCATCCATAATATGACACATAACCTCAGCCAAATTCATTGAATCAAGAATTAGTTTGTAAAGAATAGTTTAAAGGCTCTAAACCCCAAATTTTGCCTTATATACATAGCAAAGCTTTACACTCATTAAGTGCAAGAGACAAACATCAAATAGAAGTTAAAAGTTGATTCATATCCATCCTATAGCTAGCTAAGATCAGAATTCAAGTGAAGGATTAGAAAGTTTGCTTCAAAGGTAAGAAACCCTAATTTTGTTTTAGATCTTGAAAATTTTGATAGATGTTATGTTTTAGTGTTTAGAGATGTTAAATAACATGTTATATAGTGATTTGGGTTGCTTAAACAAGAATCCATAACTTCTAAATGCATAAAAATGAAGATTTGAGAAAATAGTCAAGAACCATAGAAAACAAGTCTGACAGTCAAATGTCAGTCCTTGTAAATCTGAATATGTTAGTTATTTGAGCTGTTTGATGTATTCTAGTTGGAGTATGTTATGAGCTTAGTAATTTAGAAGTGGAAACAGGATCAGAGGATGTATAGATTTTAATATATTAATGGTCAAAACCCGCTGACCGATCATGGTTTCAATTTCTAGAAAACCTAGAAACTTCATCAGACCTCTAACAAGATTTTTAAAGACTTTGATCTTCATTCTGACAGGTGTATGGATCATATAAGTGTAACACATTTGAACTCTGTCATGTGGACTACAAGCCCATGACAATAGATCACTTATTACATCAATAGGATGCGAGATATTGTTGATCAAAAGAAGGTCCTAGAACTGGAAACCTAGTTTTCTGGGTAACCCAAAAAGTTGTAAAACCAGGCTTTGACAGCAGTTTGTGTAATAACCGTAAATTTTATGATTTAATATTAATATTAATATAAATAGAGCCTGTGATTATTTATTTTATAAATGCTTTCATGGCATGAGGTGAGTAACTCAATTGAATTAAATTGAAATTATAATAATTGATAAGATGTGGAGAATTATGATAAGCTTATGAAATGTCTTGTGTGACACAATGATGGAATTAATGACGAATAAATTAGAGAAGGAATGCATTACTAAGTAAAAGATGTCAATAAGAGAGGTGGTATATAATTAATTTATTTAATTATATTAAAGTATTAATAAATCATTGAATTGGTTTGAAAGCTTGTCTGGATGGACTAAATCCTTTTTATTATTATTTTAGTGAGTAACTTAAAGTATGTGAAATAACCCAACTTATTAATAATTATTAAGGTGGTGTGTAATTTAGTGTTATTTGGATTAATTAAATTAATTAATTGCCGCATTAATAATTAAGTATTTACATGTTTATAATCCAAATAATAAACCTGGTAGAATAAGGTGGTAGGCCTAAATTGATTTAGTGGGCAGCTTTAATAAGATTTTCTAGCCAAGCTATTATGTTACTTGTAAATTTCAGTTGGGGTGTGTGTGGCTAGCCAAATAGAGTCCAAGCTTAATGCTATTAAAATGTGTGTAAGCCCAAGAGAAATAGAACCTAGCCATGTAAAATTTTCTCCACCCACTTTATTTTTCGGCAGCCTTATAAAATTTTATTTACCCACTTTTCGGCAGCTAGTACAAGTAGCAACTATGTTGATTTGTAAGTGAATTAGCCGTGGGGAGTAAATACTCAATTTCAATTTACTAAGTTCTAGAGAATTGGGTATTACCCATAATTGAGACCATCATTTTGGGACCAATGGATCCAAGAATAGAAGGGAGCATTGCGTGTGAATTTTTGTGACAATACTATTAGATATGGGTGTCCGAATTTTGGGGGCGTCACAGGTCGGTATCAAAGCTATAGTTATAAACCTTAGGAGCGAGAGTCCTTAGATTATAACTTAGGAGAACTTAGAAGATAGGAAGGGATGAAACTCATATAGAGTTTTCATAGAGAGAGACTTAGCGTGTTATAGAATATAACTTCATTCTATATAATGAACTTATGTTATTTAACATTCTAATGGAGTTGTTGCTTATTTTATCTTATGTTGGTGATTGTAGGATGACTGACATGGGAGGACCTAGCCGAGTAGTAGAAGGGGAGCCGCGTGACATACACGTGATATTTGAGTCACCATTGATAGCGGAACCTATATCGACAGTAGCCCCTATCGACAATGATGACGAAGAGGATGAGATGGAGCCCCTACCCGAGGAGTCTTATCCGGAGGAGGAGCCTATGGAGGAGGAACCTATGGGGGACTCCGACGAGACTACTTTCGAGGATCGGATGTTGGGAGAATATGAGGAGCAGATTCTGGAGTTAGGAAGTAGAGTGGAGGAGCAAGAGGCTGAAGCTAGGGAGAGGGAGTCTGAGTTCTAGAAATTGAGGGACGAGGACCATCAGAGGAAGTTAGCTATACAATAAATGGAAGTGGAAATTGCTCAACGCAAGGAGGTAGGGATCCAGTTGGGAACCCTGTTTCATAGGTCGGTGGCTAGGAATATGGAGCTGGCAGGGAAACTCTAAGAGTCTGAGCAGAGGGAACTTAGTGAGAAGGCTGAGAAGGAAGCTCTTCGTACTCAGTTAGAAATGGAAGTAATGGATAGGATCCACTTTGAGGAGAAGTGGGAAGGAGCCAATGATAGATCTAACGACCTATAGGATGAAGTGAGATGCAAAAGGAGGAAGATGAACAAGATGGGCTATGCACTACGCACGGCCATGGGAAGGTTAATTGATGGAGTAAATCATTACCCGGCAGAACAGGGACAGACTCGACACACCATAAGCCGAGATTTGGTGGTGCACATTTCCCAGAGGGAGTACCAGAGCGTTGTGGAGCGCGGAATGATAGATTAAGTCTAGGCATTAAAAGTTATTAGTTGTAGTTCGTTATGTGGTGTATTATCTGTTGTTGTAATTTCAGTCTTTTATGTAGAATGTGAGATAGTTGTAAGCCCCAAACTTTTGAGTTATATTAGAGGGGTAGTATGTTAATGGTTGTCCCCATCTTTTGTGATATTAGGGGATAAGTTGTGTCATTTATAGAAGTATGCTAGAGATAATCATGTAATGTAACAATTTTTCATATGAATATAAATGATCTTGTTCTGAAATGTATTCTGAAATCTTATTCCTTTTATGAGGAATTATTTAAGTAATATAATTAGATAATAAAAAATGAAAGTGTTGTGATGCAGAAAATGCCGCCCAGACATAGATTAACTTCACCGGAAGAGTCGGTTAATGATGAGAGAGGACAAGTAGATCCCATTCAGAGGCTTGTAGATTTGTTAGGGGAGGTTCTTAAGGGAAGAAATGAACAAGTACCACCCATTCCCCAAGTAGCTCCGGTCGCAAACTTCAAGGATTTTAAGAGTGTAGGACCTCCAAAATTCATGGGTACTACCGATCCTACCGTAGCGCAAACGTGGATCAAGAAAATGGAGAAAGCCTTCGTAATTGCTCTTGTGGGTGAAGACCAAAAAACCGTGTTCGCTACATATATGATGAGGGGTGAACCAAACTACTGGTGGGAAGCAAATCAACAGAGGGCGGGAGAAAGGACTATAACCTGGGAAAGGTTTAAGCCTTTGTTCTTCGAGAATTACTTCCCGAAGAGCATGAAGAATAGGATGGAGGTAAAGTTTCTAGAACTAAAACAAGGGGAGATGACAGTGGCACCGTATGCGGCCAAGTTCAATGAACTCGCACGATTCGCAACACATCAAGTAGACACTAAAGAAAGAAAATCTCGACGCTTCGAACTTGGACTAAGACCTTGGTTGTTCAACAAGGTGTCGGTCCTTCAAATGGACTCGTTCGCCACATTATTGGAGAAGGCGATAATTGCTGAGGGAGGTAGCGAGGCATTGAGCCAATACAACAAGGAGAAGAAGAGCAAGAATGCTGGGGGAGAAACTTGTGGAGGGAGTAGCAGTGGTGGAAGTTATCTGGGAAAGAGGAAATGGGATAACCGTAACAACAACAATACCAACCACCGAAACATCAACCAGTCAGAAAGTTATCAAGGAGGGTTTAAGAAAAGAAGTGAAGCTTGCTCAAAATGTGGGAAAAACCATCAAGGGGAATGCTGGAAGGGGCGCAGCGTCTGCTACAACTGCGGCCAAGAAGGGCACATTTCACCCAACTGCCCAATGCCGAAAAAGATCAAGGGATGTTTCGCATGTGGCTCAACTGAGCATCAAATCAAGGATTGCCCAAAGAAGGGTGGCAGCGGAGGAAGCGGCCAACAGGGAGGGGGCAGCAAGCTGATGATCAGCGGACCAACGCAATACAACCAACCGACTTCCCGAACCTTTAACATGACTGTCCAAGACGCAGTGACTGCAAGGGACGTGGTGTCAGGTATTCTCCCAATCAATAATATAAATGCATATGTATTATTTGATTCGGGTGCTACCTATTCCTTTGTGTCTGAAGAATTTGCTAATCGACTAAACATGCCCCATGTACGCTTAGAAAATTCGTTGAACGTAAAGATTGCGAATAAGGAAGTAATTCCCGTAGAGTCTGTTTACCGAAACTGTTGTGCAAACATTAGAGGTCACAAACTAAACGTAGACTTAATTCTGATTAAACTAGGAGAGTTTGATGTGATATTAGGAATGGATTGGTTATCCGGCCATGCTTCAATAATCGATTGTCAGAAGAAGAGTGTGAACCTTCAGACCTCAAATAGGTCTAAGGTAGTGTTTTACGGTAGCTCATCGCTCAAGCAATCATGTTGCCTTACAATGATGCAGGCCAAGAAATTGTTAAAGAAAGGATGTGTAGGTTATTTAGCCTATATAGTGGACACTCAGTAAAAAGGAATGGAAATGAAAGATATATCAGTGGTAAGAGAGTTCCAAGACGTGTTTCCAGACGATCTGCCTAGTCCTCCGCCAAACAGAGAAATTGAATTCATAATAGACTTAGCACCGGGAACCGTACCAATTTCGAAAGCCCCATGTCGTATGGCACCAGTAGAAATGAAGGAATTGATGATTCAACTGCAAGAGTTACTAGATAAGGGTTACATTCGGCCAAGTGTGTCTCCTTGGGGAGCACCAGTGTTGTTTGTAAAGAAAAAGGATGGATCGATGAGGCTCTGTATCGATTATCGGGAGTTGAACCGAGTGACAATTAAGAATAGATATCCATTGCCAAGGATAAACGACCTTTTTGATCAACTGTAGGGAGCGAAGTGTTTTTCCAAGATAGATTTACGAACGAGTTATCATCAGTTGAAAGTACGAGAGGAGGACATACAAAAGACGACATTTCGAACTCGCTACGGACATTACGAATTTTTAGTGATGTCATTTGGGTTAACCAATGCTCCAGCAGCATTCATGGACTTGATGAACCAAGTTTTCAGACCATACTTGGATAAGTTCGTAGTAGTATTTATCGATGACATTTTAATTTATTCAAAGACGAAGGAAGAGCACGCCGAACACCTGAAGATGGTATTGGAAGCATTGAGAAGGGAAAAAATGTACGCTAAATTTTCAAAATGTGAATTTTGGATGGAAAAGGTTCAATTTCTAGGACATGTGATAGATCAAAATGGAATTTCTGTGGATCCTGCAAAAGTGGAAGCGATAAGTAACTGGGAACAACCGAAGACGCCAACAGAAGTTAGGAGTTTCTTAGGTTTAGCTGGGTACTACCGAAGAATTATCCTAGATTTTTCTAAGATAGCACCCCGCTGACCAATCTAACGAGGAAGACAGAGAAGTTCGTGTGGACGGACAAATGCGAGGAGAGTTTCCAAGAATTGAAGAGGAGGTTGAGTGAGGTGCATGTATTATCATTACCAGATGATACGGGAGGATTTGTGGTGTATAGTGATACATCACATAGAGGACTTGGTTGCGTGCTAATGCAACATGGCAAGGTCATTGCATATGCCTCACGACAGTTGAAAGATTTCGAAAAACGATACCTTACCCATTACTTGGAGTTTGTGATAATCCGAGATTTCGAATAATCCAAAATTTGCGAATAAATATTTTTTTTAATTAATATTAATATTAATTATCATTTATGTGACAAGTATCGGTGATACGTGTTTCGAGAAGGTCAATTTGTGTATTGGCTAATAAAAATAGAGTAAAGATGTGCTTAACAAAGAATAGAAACCCTAACCCTAAGTCTGGATAGGGATTCGATATAAAATATAATTAAAATAATTATATTATTGATTACGTGTTTGTACTGTGTGGTAGTATTGATCAATGATTGATCGGGTAAGGTTTAATATTTATAAACCCTAAGAAGAGATTAGAAAACCTAATCTCAGGATGAGAAACCCTAATGTACCGTTAGAAATCCTAATCGAAAGCCGAAAAACCCTAATTTCATATTCGAAAATCCTAAACTCTGAATTAGGAAACCCTAATCCTAATTGGTAAGCCTAATGTGTGTATTAAACTTAAATATGATTAGAAAATCCTAATTATATTTTAGTTATCTTAATTTCTATTTTACAAACCCTAATTGTAATTTACAAAAATTATTTTTTTAATTAAAACCCTAATTCGTGGGTTATAAACCCAAATGACCATTTTGACCTTAATTCCTAAATTAAGTAATTTTAATTAGGAATATTAAACTTAATTAGCAAGATTGAATTTTATGATTAGGAAATATTAAAATAATTATTGAATCCTAATTATAATTTTGGAATATTAATTTTCTTTTTTGGAAACCGAAATTTGAAAATTCTTGGAAATTAAAGTGTAAACCTAAAGGGTTTAAACCCTAAACCATAAGGGTTCCAAATCCTAAACCCTAATCCAAACCCTAAACTCTAAGGGTTTGGATATTTGACCATATTGCCATTAAAATTATTTTACAAATGTCAAAAATTCCCTTTATGGATTTTTTATTAGATTGCTTGTAAATCTATCAATTATTGGAGTGGGCTACCAACTCTTGACCAACTACATTGACTTAAGGACTTAAAAATCCAGCCAAAATCGTCCAGCAACATCAGCCATAGCAACAAGTCGTAATATATATGGATCCAAGAGAGAAAAAGTCACAAAAAGTTGCCATTTTGCATATTGCTCTCACCAACTCTCTCTCTCTCCTAAACCAATGAAATTGCTAAGTATTTCAGTTCTAAATACAGTCCCTAAGTCACCCAATAACAGATTTGAGAGCCAAGATCTAAGATTTGTCAAGAAAAGGTATAAATCTAAATTTTTATTTTGATCCATGTTGCTACGAAAAATTTCGTGTTTATGTGTTTAGATCTTTGCTAGATGATGTTTAATGATGATCTATGTTGATATAACATAGATCCATAGCATCAAAATGCTTTAAAATTATGTCTTTCCAAAACTGTCAAGAACACGATTTGTGGTCTGACAAGCTAATGTCAGGAGCTACAGATCCGTGTATGTTTTTGATTTCTCTTGTTTTATGTTTTGTGTTGGTAGCCTGATATGTTGTCTTTAATATGGAAGTAGTAGTACAGCCATAAGATGTCTAGATTGGTAGTTATTCATGGTCAAAACCCGTTGACCGGGCATGACCATGAACTTTCTAGGTAACCCAGAAAGTCTTTTGCAGAGTCTGACAATGTTTTGTGAGGGTTGTATTTGTCAGATTGTTTGTGTTTTGTTGATGTTGTTGAGTTCATGTTGTAGCTTACATAATGGGCTGTAGATCAGGGTCTTTAGACCTCTTAAAACATCAACATAGTGATCAGAGAAGGTGGTCAAACTAGGCAACTCGACTCTGATTTGCAATTTCTAGAATTTCCAGAAACCGGAAGAACACAATTTCTGACAATGTTTGACCAGATTAAATCTGGTCATTTTGGTGTATTCGAACTGAGTTAGTGTTATGTTATTGTTCCTTGTAATGTGTACTACCCGTTTGAACCAAGAACACACCCATAAGATGATCAGAACCTTGATCAAATCGTGATTGAAAGTGTCTAGTCAACACTGTCTGTGTTTCTGGGTTACCCAGAAAACCCAGATTTCGTCTGATAGAATGTTTGAGAGATTAGATCGTTTTGTTGTTTTGTAGTATGACCAAGATGATGCTTGGATGTTGTAGTGTTACATAAACACTATACAATCATGGTTCAAGATGCCTCAGAAACGCATTCTACAGAGAATCAATAGTGGTCAAACGTGACATGTTAATCACGAAGTTGTCAGTGTTCCTGAGCTCAAGAACACCAACAACGACGCTTTTTGTCGCTAAAGCCCTATAGCGACGGTTTTATTTATTTTATTTTCTGAATTTCTGAAAAATGATTAAAAATTAGAAATAAATTATAAAATTACCAAAAATGATTTTAAAAATTATTTTAAATTATGAAAAATAATTTTTGACCAATTGGAATATTTTTCTTTAATATTTATAATTATTTAAATATTAGAGGTATTTAATTTATTTAATTAGTGTATTAAATAAATTAGAGAAAAATGATTTAAAATTATGAAAAATTATTTTAAATAAGAATAATGTATTTAAAAATATTTTGAGTTATAAAATGTAACTTTTAATATTTTTGGAGAATTTTCATTGATAATTTAATATTAATGATATTAGATTTATTTGATCATTAAATTATATAAATAAGATAAAAATAATTTTTAATTATTTAAAAATTATTTTAAATAAGAATAAAGTGTTAGAAAATATTTTGAATTATAAAATATATATTTCAATATTTTTGGAGAATTTTCATTAATATATTAATATTAATGATGTTAGATTTATTTAATTATTATATTAAATAAATAAATTAAAAATGATATTATTGATTTAAAAATTATTTAAAAATGAGATAAATGTTTTAAAAATATTTTAAGTTATAATTAATGACTTTTAATATTTGAATAATAATTTCATTAATATTTAGATATTAATGGTGATGATTTAAAAATGATTTCAATTATTGTAAAAATCATTTAAGTAAAATATTAATGATTTAAAAATATTTTAAGTTATTAATAATAACTTTAATATTTTGACAAGTATGTTATTAATATTTTAATATTAATAATGATAAGATTATTTGATAAATAAATCATTTAGAAATGATTTAAGTATTTGAAAAATTATTATAAATTATAATAATTATTTATAAATTATTAAAAGCTTTCGAAAAATATTATAAACGATATTTGATTTATCTAAAATAATATTAAAGCTTAGAGACTAAGATTGTTAGACAATCAATGTGTTAATTGTCGGATAGGGTGACCAGAGCACCGAGATGAGACCAAAGTCCAACTAGACGGAACTAGTTAGACTTGATAAGTGTTTATATAAGTTATAAACACTAATGTGGCTATGTGGTAATGTGCCTAGGAGAAGTTTGACTGTAGGTTACAGTATTGTGTGTTGTAAATTATTGTGCTAATTGTGAGACCGATATTATTGGTTATAGGTCTTACGAACGCAGATAAGTTTATTGTGTAGCTGTAATCAAAGCGGGAGGCAAGTTTCCTAACTCAACTTTGAGTTATATTCATTCAATTATTATGGTTAATTATTACTAATTATACCATGTCCAGGGAAGTTATTGTTGATTATTCGCAGTTAGTGCATGATTAATAATTCAAATTAAATTACTGATTCAAAAAATACATATTCGTAAAATTACTGTTGTTGGATATTTATATCTGTAGAATCTAATATTGACAGTACAGATAATTCATGTTTATTGTCAAATTACATTGAGAAATGTCTTAGCTAATTATTCTGGCTAGATAAACATGTGTTAGAACTTGATAAATACGAGAAGAGAAATCAATTGTTATTGATAGATCAATGCTAATTGTTTCGGCTAGATCAATAAGTAGATAAAATTTGAAATCACAGTATTTCGTTGTTAAATCAAAAATCTTGATTCTTAGACTGAGAAGAACAACTTTTTATATAAAGGGAACATTTTGGGTTATATATTCAACCATTGCGCGCTGTTAAGTATTATGCATAATATAGGGTATAATAAAACTGATCACTTGTTATACTTGCAGAGGGGTATGATTTAATCTTTATGGTTATCTGAAACGCCTGCGTATGTATCAAAGTAAATCTTTGATAGATACCTGAGAAAATAAGTTCAAAGATCTGGTGAGATCACTCAGCATAAATCTGGAAAATATTCCACTTTGTTATTGCATAGAATTGATTCTTGTTTATTCAATAGAATATCGTAGAAACTTTGAAAGCGTTGTACTCTTTCATTATCAGATTATTGTGTTGCCTAGAATACGAGAAGACTTGTTATTGATTAACGATTTGTTCAGCTATTTCAAAGTTCCCCGAACTTTGGTTTTATTCTATCAGCATATGTAGCCTATTATTCTAATACTTATACATTCATTGTATATCTTAACTTGTGGGGAAAATTTGTTGCTCACCCTTGCTAAATTAAACTTTTCAGCTAGGGACGAAGTTGCAGAAGATGCTGTGAAGAACAACGGCAAAGACATAGTGATTAATTAGTTATTAATAACATTATTGTTATGTTGTATTTGTGAACCCTTTTTGTATAACTAAAGGGTATGTTTGTAATGTTAAGGTTAGAGAACTTGGGATAATGTATTAACTATATCAGTTAATGAAGTGTATGTTCCTATTTATAAATAAATGGGTAGTTAAATATTATTTATATTGTGGATCGTGAACACCAAACTCGGGGGTCAGGTAACCCGAATTTGGGGGTGTCACAGAGTTAGCGGCGGTAGTTTTTGCGTTGAAGATTTAGAAGCACTATTTGTATGGAGAAAAATGTGAGATATATACGGATCACAAGAGTCTAAAATGTATCTTCACACGGAAGGAGTTGAACATGCGATAAAGAAGGTGGTTGGAACTAATCAAGGATTACGACTATGAAATTATTTATCACCCGGGAAAAGCAAACGTTGCAGCCGACGCTTTGAGTAGAAAAGGAAGGGAGAAGTTATTCAAATTGACAACTCAAGAGGAATTAATAAGAGAAATGGAAAAGTTGGAAATAGAGGTGGAGGAACCAAAAGAAGCGGAAGGAAAATTTTTCATGATGAGAGCTCACCCGACGTTATTAGATAGAATAAAGGAAGCACAAGAGAAAGATGAAGAATGTGAGAAGATAAAGAAGAGAATAGTAGAAAATAAGGAAGAAAGGTTCAAAGTAGATAAGGACGGTATATTGAGGTTTGATGGTCGAGTATGGGTGCCAGCTGTAATCGAACTGAGGGAGGAAATCTTACACGAAGCACACAATATGACGTATTTTGTTCATCCAGGAGGCATAAAAATGTAACGGGATCTTCGGCACCACTTTTGGTGCCCTAATTTGAAAAGAGAGGTTACAGAGTGTGTTAGTAGATGTCTTACTTGTCAAAGAGTCAAAGCAGAACACCAGAGGCCAAGTGGACTACTTCAACCGCTGGAAATACCAGAATGGAAATGGGAGCACATTACGATGGACTCCGTGGTTGGACTTTCGGTTACATAGAAGGGTTATGATGCCATTTGGGTTATTGTGGACCGACTAACAAAGACAACTCATTTTCTACCCATCAAGATCCGATTCAATTTGAACCAGTTAGCAAATTTGTATGTAAAGGAAATCGTATCGTGACATGGAGTGCCGGTGTCGATTATCTACAATCGAGATTCACGTTTCACGTCAAAATTCTGGAAAAGTTTACAGGAACGAATGGGAACTCAATTGAGATTAAGTACTGCTTATCACCCTCAAACTGACGGGTAGAGTGAACGAACCATACAAACATTGGAGGACATGCTTAGAGCTTGCATGATGGACTTCAAGGGAAATTGGGACGACTATTTACCATTAGTAGAGTTCGCTTACAATAATAGCTATAATGCGAGTATCGGTACGCTGCCATATGAAGCTCTTTATGGGAGAAAGTACAGAACACCATTATGTTGGGACGAAGTCGGAGAACGACGACTTTTGGGACCATAATTAGTTCAATAAATTGCCGACGTGGTAACAACAATAAGGGGCAGATTGGTAGCAGCTCAAGATCGCCAATAGAAGTATGTCGATTTGCATCGTCAGAACCGAGACTTTGAAGTCGATAGTTTTGTATTTTTGAAGGTGTCTCCTTGGAAGGGAAAGATCAGATTCAGAAAGAAAGGAAAATTGAGTCCAAGGTTCATAGGACCATTCGAGATATTGAAGCGAGTGGGCGAAGTGGCATACAAGGTTGCTTTGCCACCCGAACTGGAACACATCCACAACGTGTTTCACATTTCTGTACTACGTCCGTATAAGTCTGACTATAAACACGTGATTTCCTATGAGCCCATTCAAGTAGAGAAGAACCTAGCATATGAAGAAATTCCTGTCCAGATATTAGATAAGAAAGAGCAAACTCTAAGAAACAAAGTTATATCTTCTGTAAAGTAGTTTGGGGAAACCACGATGTTGAGGAGGCCACATGGGAATTAGAAGATAGGATGAGGAGAGACTATCCCCATCTTTTTGTGTAACCTTGTATCAATTCCGAGGACGGAATTTTTATAAGGGGGGAGGATGTAATAACCGTAAATTTTATGATTTAATATTAATATTAATATAAATAGAGCCTGTGATTATTTATTTTATAAATGCTTTCATGGCATGAGGTGAGTAACTCAATTGAATTAAATTGAAATTATAATAATTGATAAGATGTGGAGAATTATGATAAGCTTATGAAATGTCTTGTGTGACACAATGATGGAATTAATGACGAATAAATTAGAGAAGGAATGCATTACTAAG
Organism: Panax notoginseng; assembly: GCA_016801055.1. Lineage (NCBI taxonomy): Eukaryota > Viridiplantae > Streptophyta > Magnoliopsida > Apiales > Araliaceae > Panax > Panax notoginseng. The sequence continues at coordinate 147,570,877 of CM029020.1, forward strand.
TAAAAGATGTCAATAAGAGAGGTGGTATATAATTAATTTATTTAATTATATCAGAGTATTAATAAATTATTGAATTGGTTTGAAAGCTTGTCTGGATGGACTAAATTCTTTTTATTATTATTTAAGTGAGTAACTTAAAGTGTGTGAAATAACCCAACTTATTAAAAATTATTAAGGTGGTGTGTAATTTAGTGTTATTTGGGTTAATTAAATTAATTAAATTGCCGCATTAATAATTAAGTATTTACATGTTTATAATCCAAATAATAAATGTGGTAGAATAAGGTGGTAGGCCTAAATTGATTTAGTAGGCAGCTTTAATAAGATTTTCTAGCCAAGCTATTATGTTACTTGTAAATTTCGGTTTGGGGTGTGTGTGGCTAGCCAAATAGAGTCCAAGCTTAATGCTATTAAAATGTGTGTAAGCCCAAGAGAAATAGAACCTAGCCATCTAAAATTTTCTCCACCCACTTTATTTTTCGGCAGCCTTATAAAATTTTATTTACCCACTTTTCGGCAGCCAGTACAAGTAGCAACTATGTTGATTTGTAAGTTAATTAGCCTTGGGGAGTAAATACTCAATTTCAATTTACTAAGTTCTATAGAATTTGGTATTACCCGTAATTGAGACCATCATTTTGGGACCAATGAATCCAAGAATAGAGGGGAGCATTTGCGTGTGAATTTTTGTGACAATACTATGGGATATGGGTGTCCGAATTTTGGGGGCGTCACAGTTTGACCGGCTTGAATCTCTTAAAGAAGATATTTTTAGTATGTTAAAGTGTATCACTAATGATCTATGACATGTATACTACATATCTATTACACTATAACACCTTAAGAATAAACATATTATAAGTTATTAGAGGTTAAACTTCGTTGACCGTTCATACAACGATTTCTAGAAAACCCAAAAAATCATATAAATGTGTGACATGCTCACGGTCCATTATACATATCACATGTGACGAACGGGATTTTGTAATTTAATTTTTAATATTTATTGAATTAAATAAATATTTTTTGATGATTTAATTATTAGATTAAATAATTAATTACTGCAATTGTGGTAGATTAATTTAATTATATGTGTTATATTTATTAAATTAATGTAAATAATTTTATTATTCAAAGTATAAATTTATGTGAGCTTATTGAATTAAATAAAATATTTAATAAGCATAATGTTATGTTAATTAATGTAATAATTAATTAGAAATTTAATAATTTGACATAATTATTAAATTAGAAATTAATTATGTGACTATGTGAATTAATGAGAAATTATCATATTTTATTTAAATTAAAGTAAATATGATATTTGATTATTTTGTAATTGGATGTGACATGAAATAAACTATAGGATAAAATGATTTATTAAATTAAATGATTTTGAGTCATTTTAGGCTTGCCAAACAAAGCTTTAAGGGAGGTTGAGGGCAGTTAACCCATGATCGGGTTAACTGGCCACAACTACGTCTGTTTCTTTATTATATATGTACTCTTCTTCTTTTAATATCTAAGTTTGGAAAAATAGTCAGAGAGAGTTTGAGAAATTGTCAGAGAAAATTTGAGAGATTGTGAAGGAGATTGAAAGCGAGGGATTGAAAAGCATCTGAACCTACTAATCTACACTCTTCGCTTTGGATAAATTCCTCAACCCAATTTTTATTACGTCGTTTAAGTTTTTTTTTAGAAAATGGCTTCACGTTTTGTTAAAAACTCTGTAAATGGGAAAAAGGGTATGATTACACTACTACAAAATAGTAAATAGACAACACTTAAACCACAACGTTTTTTTATAAAAACGTTGTGGTATTTTTTTCACAACGTTTTTAAAAAAAACGTTGTAGATAGATATGAAAAAACGTTATCTATTTAAAAGGCCATTTTTTTAGTTTTAACTAGATAATATTTTTTTTAAAAGGTTGTCTATCTAATAAAACACGGAGCTCACTTAAAATTAAAAGACTTAAGTCTTTTTCTCTCCGAGGCTTGATCGTCTCATTCTTTTATCTCTGTGCTCTTCGTTCTCCGTGCAGATCGAGCTTCAGTCCTTCTCCCAAGTCCTTGCAGAGGTTCGTTCCTTCTCTCTTAGTTTCGTTCCTTCTCCGTGCAAAGCTTACTTTAGTTCCTTCTCTCTTCAGAGCTTCCGTTTCAGTTTTGTCTTTCAGTTTTCTTCTCTCGTTATGCCCTGTTGCCTTACGTTCAGTGATTGGGTGTACCTTCTCTCTGAGGCTGAAATCTAAGTTTGAAGATAAGCTATTTTGGGGCTAGGGTTTCATCGTAAGTTCTTGATCTCTTTGGATTTGTTCTTGCATGTGTTTATTTTCAACCCATTTACAGTCTTTGTATATAAAAGTGTTTGAGGTGCTACATTTGTTTTGTTATAATGGTTTTTCTGCTTTCATATTGGTAGCATAGTGGTGGCTGCGGTGGAAGCAGTGGTGGTTTCTCTGTCTTCTCCACTAAAATTAGGTTTTAATTTCTCACTTTTTAATTTTCCCTAAACTTTAGGTTTTAATTAGACATTTTTTTTATTTGGAGCTAATTTGGAGCTTCTAAGTGTTATTGAAGGCTAATTAAATCTAGAGGATTACATTAAGTGTTATTGACTGTATTTTTAGCTCTGAAGTTTAATATCCGGTTCTCTTCAAAAATGCCATAGGGTCTGATTTGTTGACTGTATTTGTCTATAAATGTGGTTCTTTAATTGAGGTTTTTCTTTTGAAATCCAGAATTGTAGATTTATGTGCTAGTATAATCATTAGTTTTTGGTTTTTCAACTAGCATTTGCCTCTGTTTTCTCTTGTGTGGTTGATACTGATATCAAAATGGACACAAATTCCAATGTAATTTGCATCGTATTCATTGGGTGAAATAGTGACATTTCTTTTATCTAGTTTAGCCAATTGATAATTAACTGAGTGCTTATTCAGTGTTTTATATTTAATGTTGGACTTTAGATGACATGTTTTATTTTTTCTTAAGATGGATAGGTCATGGATGTTTGCTGATAGAAGGTCACAAGAATATGAACTAGGCGTTGATGAATTCTTGAGGTTTGCTGTAGACAACACGAGAAATGTGAATCTTATTCATTGCCCTTGCGTAAAATGTGGAAACATTTTAAAATTTAGTGCCTGAATTATATGGGATCACTTGTATTGTAATGGGGTTGATACTAGTTATCACACTTGGATATGGCATGGAGAACCTAATATGTTAGATGCAAATAAACCTTTTGTAGGCACTACTGAACAAGGCTATGTCTCTGAAATAGTAAATATGGAAGATAATGGTTTTGGGGATTTCTCAAATGATCCTTGTGAGTTTCTTAATGTGATTGGGGATGGAGATGAACCCTTGTACCCTGGTTGTAAATTTAGTAAGTTAGGTGCACTTGTTAGACTTTACAATTTGAAAGCAAAGCATTGGTTGAGTGATGTTGGTTTCACAGAGCACTTGATTTTTCTGACTGAACTTCTTCCAGAAGGTAACCAATTACTTTTCTCCTTGTACGAGGCAAAGAAGACTTTACATGCCTTAGGAATGGATTATGAGAAAATACATGCTTGTCCTAATCACTTCATCTTGTATAGAAAGGAATTTGACCAGGTAACTAATTGCCCAAAATGTTCTCTCTCAAGGTGGAAGACGGATAAGAATGAGCATATAAGAGAAGGGGTGTCTGCGAAGGTGTTGTGGTACTTTCCTCCTAACCTGAGGTTTAAACGTATGTTTAAATCTAGCAGGACAGCTGAGAGTTTGACTTGGCATGCTAACAATAAAATGAGCGACGGTCATATGCGTCATTCATCAGATTCACCATCTTGGAAGCTAGTGGATGATAAGTGGTCGGAGTTTGGTAAAGACACTAGAAACCTTAGATTTGCTCTTTCAGCTGATGGGATCAATCCTCATGCTTCTCTTAGTAGTAGATACAGTTGTTGGCCTATTATAATGATTATTTATAATCTTTCGCCTTAGTTATGTATGAAAAGAAAGTTCATGATGTTGACTTTGTTGATCTCGGGTCCTAAACAAGCCGGTAATGATATAGATGTCTACTTGGAACCATTGATTGATGATTTGAAGTGTTTGTGGAAGGGGCTTCCAGGGGTGTATGATGCATTTAGAGGAGAATACTTCATGCTCAAAGCCCAATTAATGTGGACTATTAATGACTTTCCTGTCTATGGGAACTTATCTGGATGTGTTGTAAAAGGTTATAAAGCATATCCTATATGTGGCGATGATACACCTAGCCATAGGTTGACACATGATAACAAAGTTTGTTACATTGGACACCGAAGATTCTTGCCTCAAGATCATTCATTTCAGAAGTAGCGAGTAACATTTAATGGAGAACAAGAATTTAGACCACCTCCTGTGTCACTAACAGGAGAAGAAATATCAGGCACTTGCATATGGGTCAGCTCGTCCAACCCATATTTTCTATGAAGACATTCTACAATTTGGTGCCATGTCAGAAATATCAGGCACTTGCATAGTGATGTACATGAGGTATAATTAAATAAATCTTATTTGGTACTGTGAAATAAAACTGAGTTAACGGTTTTCAATTATTAGGTACTTATATGATGCGTTGAAGAAGACAAATATGTTAAGTATGATTACTTTTGTGGACCCTGCTCGGGTTGGTGCTAAAGGTTGTGGAAGTATTTCACAAAAAACACGTTACATAGCATCTCAGTTTTCAAGAGGACTTCCTGACACGTATTTCCTGATACCTTACGACTCCAGGTTAGTACTTATTATATTTAGTTCAATCTGGAATGGTAAATTTCTTTACCTTTTTTTATTAAAACTCCTGATTCTAAAAAACTTATTGGTTTAACTATAGTGATGTGTTTGGGGCTGATTTTTGTATAGATATCATTGGGTGTTGACCATTGTCAATCTGGACAATAATAATGTGTACTTCATGGATTCCCTCAAGTACCGTAGAATCGATGAGGAGTTGAAACAAGTTGTGAACACGTATGTTATTCCAAATTACTTTATTTTTAAATAGTTTAATTGGAAAGTTTTACAATAAAATTTCTTCTAATAAGTCGTCTCTAGAATTATGTGCATGATGATATATGTGTCACTCTCTTACTCATTCAGTGCCAATAAAGCTTACAATGGGCAAAGCAATAATCAAATGCGAAAATCACCACAATGGAGAATCTTTGTGGTATGTGCATAAGATGTTTACTTATGGACATTTGTTATTTTTATTGATTTATCATGACATAATTACTAATTGTGTTTAGGGAACTCCTATACAACCAACACACAAGGAGTGCGGGTATTTTGTGATGCGTTTTATGAAGGAGATAGTTGAGGATGGTAGTTTGGACTTTGTAGCCAAGGTTAGTTATTTTTTGTCAGCTTTTTTGTCAGTTTTATTGGTCAAATAGCAACATAGTCTAATTATGTGTGTGTGTGTGTTATGTCATATTTAATTGAGTGGAAAGTAAACTGTTGGGCTTGAGTGATGATGGTGGATAATAAAGAGGACCTTTTTTTGTAAGCATGAGCATCCTACTGACTATGTTACAATGTTATCATAAGAATTATACTATGTGTGCTTTTTCATTCCAAGTAGGAAAAGAAACTGGAAAATGTATAATACTGTTTGTTATACTGCTTGGAATTATACTGTTTGTTATACTGTTTGGAGAAAAGAATTAAATTATTTGTTACATAGTTGTTCTGTTGTTAAAAAAACTGAAATTTGGATTGTCTACCTTAAGCACACTTATGGATTCCATGTTCCCTAATTCCTCCAATTGATGGGTGAACCTTGACCAAATCTGTACAACCACCAAGAAGTAATTTCTCCAAGCTTCATGACCATATTAAAGGCCATAAATTTATAACGAAATTGAATAGGGAAATCAAGCCTATTCAATTTCAAATCAAGCCTGAAAAGGTCAAAAAGACCCTCCTAAACAGCATTCAGAAGTCCCCAGTTTTAATGAAATCGAATTAGGTTAATGCTTGGACATTCCACTGCAGATGTTGTAGCTCTTTTCCATGACACTGAATATTTACAACAACTGTTAGTAATCGCCAACTTTTGTTAGTCCATGAAATTTGTTTATTCTGGTGGATAATATATGAATGGTTCATTTGCACAGCAGTTGAGTACTTCCAACTTCCAAGTAAACTACTTGGGTCAAGTCACAACGCCAATATGTACGTACCTATTTCATATCTAGAAAAACACATTTAGCTACAAGCCTTTATTTATTAATTCTACTTTGGAAAACCACAAATTCATACTTTCTAACTTACATAAAAATTAAAGTAGAACAAAACAATATTTCTTGAATTAATAACCATCAAATATATATATATATATATATATATATATATATATATATATATATATATATATATGTAAATTTGACCCCTCATCAAATTTACTGAGCTATTTGATCTGCTTTGGTCATTATTAGTGTTATATACTTAATCTGTTTGGTTTAGATTATTTGCTTTATGTACTACATTGTTTGTCTTGATCTAATAAAATTTCCTTGGAATTTGAAACATGGTCCAATCTGGAATATTGCAGTAGTAAATGGAATGATGTGGTTAGTAAATGGAATGATCTGGAATGCAGAAGTAATTTTCTTGTAAACATGTACTAGTTTTGATTAGGAATTATGTGGCTAACATTGGTTACAATGTTACAAATACAAGGCATGTGGAATACTAAATTTGTATAGCAAGTCAGATTTGGTATGTTATTTGGTATCTTTGTTGAATACTAAATTTGTTGTTCTTTTATTTCAGTGGGATAAGGCATATGGATTAACGTACACACAAGAATAAATTGACGAAGTACGGAATGAGTGGGCAACGTATGTGAGCAGCTATATGTAGAGCCTCGTGTTAACGGTGAATATGTTAGATGAATGTACGTATTTTGGATAGTTTGGTTTATTTTGTGGATGCATGTAATCAAATTCACAATTCAATATAGTAGTAATTTATATTGAAAAGTGAATTTGAGATGCATATGTGGATACATTTTGGTATATATCTTGTGGATGTAGTAATTTGAAATTGTAAACGAATGGTATTATTGGGATGTATTTTGAATGGATGATACATTTTGTCTATATATCATGGATGCATATTGCAGGTGCATTGGCTATATGTCATCCCACAACGTTTTTTTTTATCTACAACATTTAAAAAATGTTGTATATTTGTATAAATAAATGACACCTTATAAACGTTGTATAAGAAGTTTAAAAATATTGTCTGTTGTTGCTTTCTATGGTTGATATTTAAAAATAAATGTTATATTGTGCTTAACTACAACGTTTTTAAAACGTTGTCTGATATACTAAACAACAACGTTTTTATTCAAAAAACATTGTGGAATCATACCTACTACAACGTTTTTAAGCATCTGCTAACTTTTGAAAAACAAATCTACAACGTTTTTTCCATAAAAACCGTTGTGTATTGTGCTTAACTATAACGTTTTTAAAACGTTGTGTAAGGGTGTCAAATAGATGACACCCTTAACCACGACGTTTTCCTGACTGAAACCACAACATTTTTTTCGTGTTGTCTATTTACTGTTTTGTAGTAGTGTTATGGGTTTGTGTATGTGTGAAGATGTTTTCATATCATATTTTCCTATATATTGTATGTTAAACATAGCATCAATTTCATAAAATACGTCGTATATTGTTGCTACAAATTACAGAGTACAAAATATGGCCATATGGCCTTACGTACCAAATTTGATACGTCTATCATGGGTTATATCATAAATTTACACTTGTATGTTATTATGCATGTTGATACGAAGAGACCAAACTTTAAATGGATGGATTTGGTATTATAACGAATCCGTAGTGTTGATTTTTATGTTTTGTGTTCAAAACCTTCAAGAACATCAAGAACAGTGAAATTGCATGTTTTAATTCTGTAATTATGTGTTTTAATTGGTTAAAATCACTCTATAAAGGTTGGTTAGTGATTATGTATGAATTCTAGTATGTGGGTAAGTTTAATTTGATGAATTTAATGATCATGTAATGATAATTTCGCCTGATTATGTGTTCTTCGCGAACTGGAAATTCATAAACTGGAGTTTCGCGCCGCAGCGCCAACTCCATGCATATTTCCAGCATCACAGCGCCACCGCGCCGCAGCGCCATGTCTCAAGCTACAGCGCCACGGTGCCGCAGCGCCAAGAACCAGTATAATAGTGGCGCCGCAGTGCCACTTAGCATAATGGTCCAAAAATGAATTTTTTTAAATGCTCAAGTCTAGCAATGTGTTAGTAACTTAATCTAATGAACATAAAAACATGTTAGACATATAATGAGGTGTTAGAATAAATTCTTAACATGTCAATAACACATTTATGTATGAATTGAATGATTGAATGCATAATTAACTTATTATTCGTGAAGTGTAAATTGTGTGACAATAAGTATGATAAATTGACTAAGTATAGTCATAATCCGAGTTAGACAAAAAGAATGAACTTATGATGACTAGTTACATTATAATTAACTAGAGTTGTGAATGGAAATGATATATAGGATTATATCGAAGAACGTATATAATTAAAGTGTAATATATGTGCGAGGCAAGTTTCCCAACCCTACTTGTTATCATTATTCAAGATTATAAATCGAGTTCAGTCTGTTATATTAAAGATTATTTATCTTTTCAAAGTATGATTCTGTTATACAATACTTGTTCTATTGTATACCTATTGATATTGTTATTCAATTTAAATATTATTTATTGTTGAACCTTGTTAGACTAGCGAACCCTTATTGATTCGACTAGTCCGTAGTTGATGAACGTTCTAAATTTTAGAACCTTATTAATTTATCCAAACCAAACTTCCTTTGGTGCGGACTCTAATGTCAAACTGAGATGAACAACCCTGTATATGGATTACTTATGCGTTAGCGTTAAGATATTGTGCACAATATGGTACTAAGGGTTGATCCCCCTAAGTACGAGAAGAAGAGTCCATAGTCTTATGACTGTTAAAGGTTTCAAATATAACCCTTGGTACCTAGGACATAGTTCAAGGTCTTATGACCCTCAGAATTCTTTTGATTCTTGTTATTCATTCGTGATTCAAAAGTTGAGTTTTATTTTAGAAGTCTTTGATTCACTCGCATGTTATTATATTGTTATTTCATTGTTATACTTGTGGGCAATCATGCTCACTCTTGCGTAATAATAACATTGCAGTTAAGAACGAAAGATCCGATGAACCTTCTACTAGCAAGGGCAAGGGGAAGATTAACAAGTGATGTAAATGAAGACTTGTTGTTTTATGTGATGTTGAATTTATGTGTTAAGACTTATATTGATGTTTTGTAAGACTATAAATTATTTATGTTTCGGCAGTTAAGATTTAAGGTTAGTATGACCTAGGATTGATGTATTTAATTCAGATGATGTAACTCCTTAAGGAGAGGATTGACTTCTATCTACTAATGTTTTCAATTATTATGGGTAGATAGATATATGATATTTGTATAGTGAACACCAAATCGTGTGGAAATTTAAGTACCGGATTTGGGGGTGTCACAGGTTGGTATCAAAGCTGTAGGTTATGAACCTTAGGTGGGGGAACAACCTTAGGTAGTAGCCCTATAGGAAGAACATAGTGATGGAAAACTCTTATCGAGTTCTAAGAAATGAATTTCTTAATTAATTGAAGATAATAAACGATTTTATGTGCTAAATTATGTGCTCACTAGTACGACTTAGTAACTAAAACTTGAAATGTGTTGTCAAGATGTCGGATGTTGGAGGAGCTAGTTGAGCTGGGGAGGAGGAACCCTGAGTACCTACAGAGGAGGAGCCCCGAGACATTCATGTCGTTAAGGAGCAGTTAGTACAGAGGGAGCCATCTTCGTTGATCACTGTTGTTGGTCAGGAGCATGAGCCTGAGACTAATCCAGAGGAGGATCCTGAGGAGGAATAGGAAGAAGAGGAGTTCCCACCGAACTCCATCGATGTTAAGATGTACGATGAGCTATATGACCATAACGTAGAGTTAAGTGACACTGTCCAGGATTTTACTGAGCGGACGATTATTCAACAGATTATCATCGAGCAGAAGGAGAGGGAGATTGTGACTCTTCACACACGTGTGGGAAACGTGGAGTAGGATTTGATCCACGAGAAGTGTCAAACCAAGGAAAAGTCTGAAGAGATAGAGAAGTTGAAGAAGGAACTGAAGGAAAGCTCAGAAAGGCTGATCATAGCAGAGGAGGGCTGGGTAAGAGAATCACGTCGTGCTGATCTTGCAGAAGAGGATTTTCATGCAAAGAAGGCTAAGCTTGGGGAGACGTACTCTACACTTAATAATGCAATGGATGAGGCCCAGGATCGAGTTTTGAGGTACCCAATCCAGTTTGAAGGACTACCATCGTACATGCTGGATTGTAGGATGATGTCTCGCATCATGGAAGAGGAACGTAGCAAGGCTATTCGGTGCCTTAACAGGCAGTGATAGGATTTGTTTAATTATGTGAAAAACTTATCTGGTATTTAGATGTAAATTCTGATGTGTTTATGAACGAAGGAATATTTTGATGTTTTAAATCCTGTAGATTCCAATCTCAGGATAGTTGATGTAAATAGCAGTGATGCTATCATTTGATGCTAAAACTTTTGATTAAATTAATATATCAATTTGTTTAAGAAAGTGTGCTAAGTGATTATATTAAATTGTTGAGTTAAGCCTTAACTATTTAGAGAAATTAATAAAGAACTAATAAACATATATTTTACCAGAAATATGCCGCCAAGAAGAAGACAAAATCGTCAACCAGCTCAGGAAGAGTCAACGAATAACAACAATAACACCAATGCTAATCCCGTCCAACAATTAGTGAACTTACTAGTTGGAGCAATGAATAATCAACCTCAAGCTCCACCGAATACATCATTCAAAGATTTCAAGGCGATGGGACCGCCAGAGTTTAAAGGCTCCATGAACCCGATTGAAGCTCAGACTTGGGTTATGGAGATGGAGAAGGTTTTTTAGGTCGCAATAGTTATTGAGGACCAGAAGACCGCTTTTGTAACGTTTATGCTGAAATTTGAAGCCAGTTATTGGTGGCAAGAAAATAAGGTCCGTGGAGGAGAAGGTATGATTACCTGGGAGAGGTTCAATGAGATGTTTTTCGAGATGTATTTCCCGACCAGCTCGCAGAACCAATTTGAGGTTCAGTTTCTGGAGTTGAAGTAGGGGAATATGTCCATACCAGATTATGCGACTAGATTCAACGAGTTGGCGAGGTTTGCCACATATCAAGTGCACACAGACTAGAGAAAAGCAAGAAGGTTCGAACAAGGACTGAAGCCTTGGTTGTATAGTAAGGTATCGATGTTTCAGTTGAAGACATTCGCTGGGGTACTAAAGAAAGTCATACTCGCTGAAGGTGGAAGTGATGCGGTAACCAAATACAATCAGGATCAGAAGAGGAAGAAGAATGAAAGTGAAGGAAATAACAAGGCTAGTGGAAGTAATATGGGAGGAGGTAATAATAATCAGAAGAGAGTGTGGTCTGACAACACATCAACCGGGAACCAGCAAGGAGGTCAGAAGAAAAGGATCGAAGCATTTGGGAGTGTGTATGAAGGGTAAACGTGTGTGTTTCAATTGTGGTCAGGAAGGCCACATAGCACCTAACTGTCCTAACCCAAAGAAGGGTGCCTACTTCACTTGTGGTTCAAAGGATCATTTGGCAAGAGATTGTCCTAAGAAGGGATCTGGAGGGGTAGGATCAGGAGGAAACTGGGAAAATAGCGGTGGAAGCACTCTGACCATCACAGGACCAACTGGAACCAACCGATCGACCGTTAGGACTTTCAATATGACAGTGCAGGATGCAGTCCAGTCTCGTGATGTGGTGTCAGGTATCATTCTGATCAATAAAGTTAATGCTTATGTATTATTTGATTCGGGTGCTACTTGTTCATTTATATCCGATGATTTTTTTAAGAATTTAGAATTGCCTAAGGATGAGTTGGAACATCCCATGAACATAGAAATTGCGAATAGAGAAATAATCCCTGTTAAGTACGTGCATAAGAACTGTAGAGTGGATATTAAGGGTAATATCATGAACGTAGATCTTATCCCTATTCGACTTGGAGAATTTGATGTTATCTTGGGAATGGACTGGTTATTCAATTACGGGGTTGTAATTGATTGCCAAAAGAAGTGTATTAACCTTATGAATTCAACAAAGGTTGTGTTTTATGGTAGCAAGTAGCCTAGACAAGCGAGTTGTCTGACGATGATGCAGGCCAGGAAGTTGTTAAGACAGAGCTGTGTAGGATATTTAGCTTACATAGTCGACAGTCGTAAAGAAAATCCAAAAGTAGACGAGATACCTATAGCAAGGGACTTTGCCGACGTATTTCCAGACGATTTGCCAGGACTTCTGCCAGATAGAGAGGTCGAATTTGTGATCGATTTGGCTTCGGGAATGGCTCCAATATCGAAGGCACCGTATCAAATGGCACCAGTTGAGATGAAAGAATTAATGGTACAACTACAAGAATTACTGGACAAGAAGTACATTCAACCAAGCGTATCGCCGTGGCGAGCGCCGGTGTTGTTTGTGAAAAAGAAGGACGGATAGATACGGCTCTGCATTGATTACAGAGAACTGAATAAGGTCACGATTAAGAATAGATATCCATTTCCGAGGATCGATGATCTGTTTGATCAATTGAAGGGAGTAAAATACTTTTCCAAGACAGATTTGAAGAGTGGTTATCATCAACTAAAGGTGAGACCAGAGGATGTACCGAAGACAGCGTTCAGAACACGATATGGTCACTACAAATTTTTAGTAATGTCGTTTGGTCTAACGAATGCTCCTGCAACATTTATGGGACTAATGAATGGTGTGTTCAAGCCGTTTTTGGACAAGTTCGTAGTGGTATTTATAGATGATATTTTGGTATATTCGAAAACTAAGGAAGAACATGAAGAGCATTTGAGATTAAATTTGGAAGTGTTGAGAAGGGAGAAGTTGTATGCCAAGTTTTCGAAATGCGAATTTTGGATCGAGCGGGTATAATTTCTTGGGCATGTGATCGATAAAGATGGAATTTCGGTATATCCATCCAAAGTCGAAGCCGTAATTAACTGGGATCAGCCGAGGACGCCGTCAGAAGTACGAAGTTTTCTTGGATTGGCAGGATATTACAGAAGATTCATTCAAAACTTTTCCAAGATCGCAACTCCATTAACTAATTTGACTCGAAAAGAGGTGAAATTTATTTGGACGGAGAAGTGTGAGGAAAGTTTCCAAGAATTGAAGAAGAGGTTGAGTTCAGCACCTGTGTTGTCTCTTTCGGATGATACGAGAAATTTTGTTGTTTATAGTGATGCGTCGCATAAATGACTTGGCTGTGTGCTTATGCAAAACGGCAGAGTCATTACGTATGCATCACGACAATTGAAGGATTATGAGAAGGGATATCTGACCCACGACTTGGTGTTAGCTGTAGTGGTTTTTGCATTGAAAATCTGGAGGCACTATCTCTATGGGGAGAAGTGTGAAATATATACAAACCACAAGAGTCTGAAATATATTTTTACACATAAAGAATTAAATATGCGCCAAAGAAGGTGGCTGGAATTAATTAAGGACTACGATTGTGAGATTTTATACCATCCGGGTAAGGCAAACGTGGTTGCCGACGCCTTAAGTAGAAAGGGTCGGGAGAAGTTGATGATGTTGACCGCTCAGAAGGAATTAATTTCAGCAATGGAGAAGTTGGAGTTAGAAGTGAATTATCCTATGAAAATAGATGAGGAACTATTTCAGATGCAATCTGGTACAACCCTACTGGATAAAGTTAAGGAGGCTCAACTTCAGGACGATGAATGCAAAAAGGTAGTAAGGAAGATATCTAAAGGAACTGAACCGAGATTTAAGATGGATAAGGAAGGAATACTGAGATTTGAAAGTAGAATTTGGGTACCGCCAGTACCAGAGATTAAGGAAGACATTTTGAGCGAGGCTCATAGGTCACGATATTCAATTCACCCTGGTAGTACCAAGATGTACCAAGATCTTCGACAACATTTTTGGTGGCCTAATCTGAAACGTCATGTTACAGAGTGTGTTGCCAAGTGTCTAACCTGTCAGAAAATGAAAGCAGAACATCAGAGACCGAGTGGGTTCCTACAACCGCTATAGATCCAAGAATGGAAATGGGAACATATTTCAATGGACTTCGTGGTTGGCCTTTCGACGACTCAGAAAGGCTATGACGCAGTATGGGTTATCGTTGACCGACTGACGAAATCCGCACACTTCCTTCTGATCAAAATCAGATTCAACTTAGATCAGTTGGCGAGGTTATATGTGAAAGAGATTGTTTCACGACACGGAGTTCCGGTGTCAATTGTTTTCGATAGGGATCCGCGCTTTACATCAAACTTTTGGAAACGTCTACAGGAATGCATGGGTACGTAGCTGAGGATGAGTACAGCATACCACCCTCAAACAGATGGACATAGCGAGAGAACGATTCAGACATTAGAAGATATGCTAAGAGCCTGTGTGATGGACTTTAAAGGAAATTGGGATGATCACCTACCACTTGTAGAGTTCGGCTATAACAACAGTTACCATGCTAGTATTGGCATGCCGCCTTATGAAGCATTATGCGGCAGAAAGTGCAGAACTCCGCTATACTGGGATGAAGTTGGAGAGAGACAATTACTAGGCCCAGAATTGGTACAGCAGACATCAGAGATAGTTAAAGTGATCCGAACACGACTGGTAGCAGCTCAAGATAGACAGAAGAAATACGCTGATCCACATCGTAAAAATGTTGAGTTTGAATATGGTAGTTATGTGTTTTTGAAGGTCTCTCCCTGGAAAGGAAAGATCAAGTTCGGAAAGAAAGGGACATTAAGCCCAGGATTCGTTGGACCATTTGAAGAACTGCAAAGAATCGGAGAAGTTGCGAATGAGGTAGCCTTACCTCCAGCACTCGAGAATGTCCACAAAGTCTTCCATGTTTCTGTATTACGACCCTACAAACCTGATTACAAGCATGTAATTGAATTCGAACCCCTACATTTTTAAAAAGACTTATCTTACGAAGAAATTCCTATTCAAATTGTCGATAGAAAAGAACAAGTTCTCAGAAATAAAGTAATACTTTCTATCAAGGTAATTTGGAGGAACCGCAATGCTGAAGAAGTTACGTGGGAACTCGAAGAGAATATGATGAAGAATTATCCTCATTTATTTACTTAAATTATGTGTAAGCGATTTTTTGGGACAGAATCTTTTTAAGGGGGGGAGAATGTAACGGGTCGAAATTTTTTTTTAGTCGTGATTCTGGGGACAGAATCCTTTTAAGGGGGGAAAGATGTGACGAACGAGATTTTGTAATTTAATTTTTATTATTTATTGAATTAAATAAATATTTTTCGATGATTTAATTATTAGATTAAATAATTAATTGATGCAATTGTGGTAGATTAATTTAATTATATGTGCTATATTTATTAAATTAATGTAATAATTAATTAGAAATTTAATAATTTGATATAATTATTAAATAAGAAATTAATTATGTGACTATGTGAATTAATGAGAAATTATCATATTTTATTTAAATTAAAGTAAATATGATATTTGATTATTTTGTAATTGGATGTGACATGAAATAAACTATAGGTTATTGTCTAACTTTAGCCATCACTACTAATCTACACTCTTTGCTTTGGGTAAAAGCATCTGAGCCTACTAATCTACACTCTTCGCTTTAGGTAAATTCCTCAACCTAATTTTTATTACGTCGTTTAAGTTTTTTTTTAGAAAATGGCTTCACGTTTTGTTAAAAACTATATAAATGGGAAAAATGGTATGATTATGGGTTTGTGTATGTGTGAATATGTTTGCATATCATATTTTTCTATATATTGTATGTTAACCAAAACATCAATTTCATAAAATACGTCGTATATTGTTGCTACAAATTACAGAGTACAAAATATGGCCATATGGCCTTACGTACCAAATTTGATATGTCTATCATGGGTTATATCATAAATTTACACTTGTATGTTATTATGCATGTTGATACGAAGAGACCAAACTTTAAATGGATGGATTTGGTATTATAACGAATCCGTAGTGTTGCTTTTTATGTTTTGTGTTCAAAACCTTCAAGAACATCAAGAACAGTGAAATTGCATGTTTTAATTTTGTAATTATATGTTTTAATTGGTTAAAATCACTCTATAAAGGTTGGGTAATGATTATGTATGAATTTTAGTTAGTGGGTATGTTTAATTTGATGAATTTAATGATCATGTAATGATAATTTCACCTAATTCTGTGTTCTTCGAGAACTGGAAATTCAGAAACTGGAGTTTCTTCGACGCCAACTCCATGCCTATTTCTCGCGCTGCAGCGTCACCGCGCTGCAACGCCATGTCTCAAGCTGTAACACCACTGTAATGCCCCAAAAATAGGTCATATCCATCCAACCTATTCTGAGTCACCAAATACATGGTACAGAAAATAACTACAACTTTATTACTACAATTGTCGTGCAAAATATAACAACACATATGTTGTGAGTTTGATACAAATATATACCAACTGTGACTCATGTCCCAGCCATGGATAGCATGCCACAATGGCACCTTACATACAGGTACAGTCAATAACTATTTTAGAAATTAAAATCTTTGGGAAGTACTCAAGGAAACCTTCGTACATGGAAGGCCATGTGTCTAAGTTATGATAGATATCATATACCCACATAATTATCCTTGGTTGACCCAATAGACCCCAAAGAAAAATGAGAAGATTACTATCATGTTCTTTACAATGGTGAGTCTTCTCTTGACATATCACTATATCCACTATCTGCAATTAAAAATTATATTTCAACAAAACTCCAAGATCATATAGGTAGTGCTCGTAGATATACTCAGCAAGTGGACGTGCACAACCCTGCCTTATGATAACACGAGGTTGTATGTCATTAGACATCTTGTATGATAATGGCAAAACACCATTCTAAAGTTGGGTTCACCTCACCCTATTCGGTTCATCAAAATTAAATATCAAATGACGTATACAATACGACACAATTATCTAAAGTTCTCAATAGAATTGTTTCCATACTATTTAGGGAGAACCTCAACAGCTATAGACCACCGTTCAATTCCCTTTTTATCCCCGCTCGACCTGGCAACACTCTTATTACCTGAAAGTAATTGTGAAACAAAAAGATGAGCACAACTACCCCAGTAAAGGATATCATGACTAAAGATAATTAAATTATCAATAGCCTTCGTCAGTAATAAATCAGAGATTTAGAACATATGGTAGATGATAAAACTTTTCAACCATAATTGCACCGAAATGAGCAATCCATTAGAAGAGTCAAATAGACCATAAAGTCTATTATCTTCTCCATGTTAAAAGTCCACCAACAATATTTTATCCCTGTAACATAAATCAACAATTCCTGTCCACATTCGTGTGAATAACTCATAATCATATCTGTGGTTCTAAATTCCTCTTCTCATCCAGGGCAAAGATAATTTTCATCACTTGTCTTTACCTGAAACATCAAAGATCATGGTTATACCAAATCATAGTTTCTGTTCATAATCATACTAATAAATTCTTCTTTGCATTGTGGGCCAAATATATTCATCAACAAGTCATTTTTGCACTACGGGCCAAAGATATTGAAAAACAGGTCATCTTTGCACTACAGGCCAAAGATATTCAACAAATGATCATCTTTGCACTACAGGCCAAAGATATTCAAAAACAGGTTATCTTTGCACTACGGACCAAAGATATTCAAAAACAGGTCATCTTTGCACTACAGACCAAAGATATTCATATCTCAAAGAAATACATAATCATTTCAGAATTTATATAAACCATAATTATAACCATGTTGATCAATTCACCTTTACACTTAAGCTAAAAAAATTCAATTATAAATTCAATGGTCATGATCATACCAATCAACGATTGAACTTTGCACTATTAGCCAAAGAGAACTCATGGTCACGATCATACCAATAATCTACCCATCTTTACACTCAAGTCAAAGAGAAATTTCTTCACCAAGATTATAAAAATGTTATATATGATAATAAAAACAATATGATCAAAACACGGATTTAATTTCAAGAGTAAGATTCATAAATCAACGATAATTTGGTTAGGAAAAAAAACTAATTTTGTCGTGAATAGTACCCTGTGAATAGTAACTCATGAATAGTAATTTATGAATAGTAACCCTGACATTAAAAAGGTAGAAATTCCACAATAAAATCCATACCAATATTTTGGTATAATGATATTGAAAGAATAACATTTCTTAAACTTATAAACAATTTATTTTAATTGTTTACACTTTACTAAATAATGCATTTAATCATCCTAAAATGTCAAACTCATAAGATTTCAGCACCAATAACCAAAACCCTCATCAAAAATCTATATATACCTCATATAGGATTCTCAAGCTATAAAATCCTATTTTCTAATTTTCTTACTTCACATAACATATTTAATTCATTTACTCATAAGTAGTCCATTTTCATTAAAAAAAACATAATCAGTACAAACAAATTTTCTTTTTTGGGATTTAGCAGAATGTAGTTCCATATTGAACATATATTTTTCTCATAATTTTTAAAATTCATTTACTATTTTTCATATGGCAAAAACAGCCGAATATTTAGACATTTATCATAAACTATACTTTTATCCAAAAATTTTGAAATTTACAAAGTATACTTTTGTCATATACACGTACTCCCAATAAAAATTTTAATAATTTTGGAGTTAACCACAAGGAGTTATAAGAGTTTACTTTTAAAATAGTATTTTTTTATAATATTCATAACTCCTAATCTATACATCTAAAAATTGCCATTTTTGGATACAATCTAGAAAACTCATTAAATTATCATTTCAAATTTTTCCAGAACTTTTCAATGTCGGAAAAATTACGAAACTGAAAATCATAATAACCTTTAAAATCTTGTACCTCAAAAGAGCAGTATTTCTAACCGGAATGTAAAGTCGAAGGAACCTTGCACTGAATAGCAACTCTTAAAGTATCTAAATACTCACAAAAATACGCTCGATAATATAGAGAGAAACAAAACTTGTTTCTAGTGTGATTTTCAATTCTAACTTAAGCGCTTATTTATAGGAAAATGCTAGAACGCCAAAGGAGACTAAAATAATAAAATAATATTATTACTTTATTTTTCTACACCTACCAAAGCCAACCAAGACCAACCATCACCCTTGAACAAAAATTCTAGCACATGTTTTCAACACCAACCAAAAGTGGGGCCCACCATATTTTTAATAAAAACATTTATTTCTGAAACTTCAATAATTCATAATAAATATCCCTTTTATCAGAAAATACGAATTTTATGTTCATTTCATAGGAAATTAAATTCTTTACAACTTTGTAGCTTTAAGTTTTTCCAAATTCCAAACAGAAAATATCTGAAACCCACAAACGGATGATTTTCAACACTCCTTAAAATTCATAACAAATCATGCGTTAATTTTTAACGGTTCAAAATTTATGGACATATACTCGACTAATATATGTATAACATATCCAAAAATCACAACGATCCAACGGTCGGATTAAAATTATAACTCACGCAATAGGGTTTTAAGAATACCGATTTGATCTTTTAATACCTCCAATCCGACAAAATACTCATAAAATACCTCAACATTAATTCTTTCATTTATAACCACATAAATAAATCTATTATTTATATCCGCATCAAATAAATATTTCCTTATCATATAAATCAATAATTAATTATTCACAAATAATATTACAGAATCACAATTATGACAACCAGGTGGTTCCTAGGAAAGAGGGGCTTTCCGATAAGGATTTCTCCTTACCGGCGCGTAATTAGATGACCAAACATCTCCTTGACAGAACTTTCTAGACATTGCCAATAATTTTATCTAATAATATTATTCAAATAAAATGAATTATTGATCTGATAATGGAAAATATTGTGCAGTGACAATTATTAAAATAGCAATAATATAAAATATCAACGTAGTAATTATTGAATCAATAAAATAAAATATTGAACAGTAATTACTGTAATAATTATTGAGTAGTGTCTTCTTACGTAAGAATTAATAATTCAAAAATACTGTGCAATACCGTGTGCTACTGTGCAACCACGCGTATTACTGTTTTTTAACAACCAGGTATTCCAACAGTGTTAACGGTAACAATTACGCCTTTTATTTATAAAACTCAAACTTATCGTTTTCTTTATCCGACAGTTATTCTGTTATGGGGACCACAAATGGATGCGCCGTCGTACGAATATTCCCCGACAACAAGAATATTCCACGACCAAACGAATATTTTCTAACAGAAATGAGTATTTTATAACCACTTTGCGTATTTTGAAAATTTTATATATATCACACTTAACTTTAACTTTTTTATCAATTTAACCATTTACTAAATAGGAAATTTGAATACTTTTATTTCATAAAATTCGGGGTCTTACAATCTCCCCTCCTTATGAAATTTCGTCCCCAAAATTTACGTACCTGATGATTCAAAGAGTTGAGAATACCTTGCTTTCATTTCAGATTTCATCTTCCCTGTCATCATGATTTCTCTATTGCGCATCTCCTGTATTTCAGATATCATTCTAGAATACAACTTCAAAACAAAGGTTAATTGAACATATCACATAATATCCTGATATTATGACTGACCAACAAATAAGCTTTGGTAGGACACCCTAGCGAATGATTTACTCATCTCTCCCCTCCTAGTTCTATTCCCCGATCTCCGTTAGAGATAATATCCCTAAGCTCTGATACCAAACGTAATGCCCCCAAAATAGGTCTTATCCATCCAACCTATTCACAGTCGCCAAATACATGGTACAACAAATAACTACAACTTTATTACTACAATTGTCGTACAAAATACAACAACACATATGTTGTGAGTTTGATACAAATATATACCAAATGTGACTCACGTCCCAACCGTGGATATCACGTCACAATGACACTTTACATAAAGGTACAGTCAATAACTGTTTTAGAAATTAAAATCTTTGGGAAGTGCTCAAGGAAACCTTCGTACATGGGAGGCCATGCATCTAGGTTATGATAGATATCATATTCCCACAGAATTATCCTTGGTTGACCCAATAGACCCTAAAGAAAAATGAGAAGATTACTATCATGTTTTTCCAATGGTGAGTCTTCTCTTGGCATATCACTATCTCCACTGTCTGCAATTAAAAATTATATTTCAACCAAACTTCAAGATCATATAGGTAGTGCTCATAGATATACTCAGCAAGTGGACGTGCGCAATCATATCTTATGATAACACGAGATTATATGTTATTAGACATCTTGTATGATAGTGGAAAAACACCCTTCCAAAGTTGGGTTCACCTCACCCTATTCGGTTCACCAAAATTAAATATCAAATAACATATACAATACGACACACTTATCTAAAGTTCTCAATAAAAAAATTTTCATACTATTTAGGGAGAACCTCAACAGCTATAGACCACCGTTCTATTCCCATGTTTTCCCCGCTCGACCCGACAACACTCTTATTACCTGAAATAAATTGTGAAACAAAAGGATGAGCACAACTAGCCCAGTAAAGGATATCATGACTAAAGATAATTAAATTATCAATAGTCTTCGTCAGTAATAAATCAGAGATTTAGAACGTATTGCAGATGATAAAACATTTCAACCATAATTGGAGCGGAACGAGCAATCCATTAGAAGAGTCAAATAGACCATAAAGTCTATTATCTTCTCCATGTTAAAAGTCCACCAACAATGTTTTATCCTTGTAACATAAATCAACAGTTCCTACCCACATTCATATGAATAACTCATAATCATATTTGTGATTGTAAATTCCTCTTCTCATCCAGGACAAAGAGAATTTTCATCACGCATCTTTAAGTGAAACATCAATGATCATGGTTATGCCAAATCACAGTTCATGTTCATAATCATACTAACAAATTCATCTTTGCACTATTAGCCAAAGATATTAATCAACAAGTCATCTTTGCACTACGGGCCAAAGATGTTCAAAAATAGGTCATCTTTGCACTACAGCACAAAGATATTCAACAACTGATCATCTTTACACTACAGACCAAAGATATTTTAAAACAGGTTATTTTTGCACTACGGACAAAAGATATTCAAAAACAGGTCATCTTTGTACTACATGCCAAAGATATTCAAAAACAGGTCATCTTTGCACTACAGGCAAAAGATATTCATATCTCAAAGAAATACATACTCATTTCAGAATTTATATAAACCATAATTATAACCATGTTGATCAATTCACCTTTGCACTTAAGCTAAAAATATTCAATTATAAATTCAATGGTCATGATCATACCAATCAACGATATAACTTTACACTACTGGCCAAAGAGAACTCATAGTCACGATCATACCAATAATCTACCCATCTTTACACTCAAGTCAAAGAGAAATTTATTCACCATGATTATAAAAATGTTATATACAATAATAAAAATAATATGATCAAAACACAGATTTAATTTCAAGAGTAAGATTCATAAATCAACAATAATTTGGTTAGAAAAAGAAACCAATTTTGTCGTGAATAGTGCCCCGTAAATAGTAACTCGTAAATAGTAACTCATGAATAGTAATTCATTAATAGTAACCCCGACATAAAAAATGTAGAAATTTCACAATAAAATACATACCAATATTTCAGTATAATGATATTGAAAGAATAACATTTCTTAAACTTATAAAAAATTTATTTTAATGGTTTACACTTTACTAAATAATGTATTTAATCATCCTAAAATATCAAACTCATAAGATTTCATCACCAATAACCAAAACCCTCATCAAAAATCTGCATATATCTCATATAGGATTCTCCAATCATAAAATCCTATTTTCCAATTTTCTTACTTCACATAACATATTTAATTCATTTACTCATAAGTAGTTCATTTTCATGAAAAATACCAAATCAGTACAAACAAATTTTCTTTTTTAGGATTTAGCATAATATAGTTTCATATTGAACATATATTTTTCTCAAAATTTTTAAAATTCATTTACTATTTTTCATATGGCCAAAACGGCCGAATATTTAGACATTTATCATAAACTGTACTTTTATCCAAAAATTCTGAAATTTACAGAGTATACTTTTGTTATATACATGTACTCCCAATACAAATTTTACCAATTTTGGAGTTAGCCACAAGGAGTTTTAAGGGTTTACTTTTAAAATAGTATTTTCCAATAATATTCATAACTCCTAATCTATACATCCAAAAATCGCCATTTTGGACACAATCTAGAAAATTCATTAAACTATCATTTCAAATTTTTTCAAAATTTTTGAAGGTCGAAAAAATTATAAAAATGAAAAACATAATATCCCTTAAAATCCCTTACCTCAAAAGAGCAGTATTTCTGACCAGAATGTAAAGCCGAAGGAACCTTGCACTGAATAGCAACTCTCAAAATATCTAAATACTCACAAAAATACGCTCGATAATATATAGAGAGAGAAAACTTGTTTCTGGTGTAATATTGATAAAATCAAATCTATTCACTCGGCCTTAGAGAAATCAAGCAAACACGACAATACTTCATATCAAAACCAATCAACAATTTCCTAGTCAATCATCAATCTTAAATTGTTATTACTGGTATAGTGTGTGTGTGCTCCACAACAATGTTAACTGATATAAAATCAAATTTAACGCATAACAAGTCTCTTTGAAAGTTTCATACAATGTAAACTCAAGAAATTCAAAAACAAGCTAGATCTAACTAAAATCAAACAATTACCAATATCGAGGGTCACCATGGGATACTTATGCTTTATTTTTCATCTACGGGGGCTATTTGCTCTTATTTCCCATTTTATTCTCTTTTTTTCTTTTGGTTTATATATACATAGCTATGCAATGTCTTATTCCCTTAGGCTTTTCAATGCTACCTTAACGAGCTTTCGACCAACGACTCCCAGACCATTAAGACCTTAGGGCGCTAGATGTAGAGACAATCCACTCGGGCTTACTTACTCAAGTAACAAAGGCCACAAAGCAAGACAAGCACGCCACGGTGTTTATTCATATTATTTTTTCTTCTTCTTTTTCTCTTTTTTTCTTTTTTTTCTTTTTTTTATAGCTTATATACCCCAAATATTCCCCCAAACTTAGGTTATTATCTAACTTTAGCCATGACTACTTATTCTTATCATTCTTTTATTCAAACTTGCATTATCCTTTAGAATTCCACTATATATCAATTTAAACTCAATCAATCAACAAGTTGTTTTTACTGTGCTAACCTTGATTATACCAGTTTCAAACAGAAAAAGATTCAATTCATAATAGGAAATCATGTCAAAGTTCTAATAGTCAGTATTATACTTGTCTACCGAATTCTAATCTCATCATTGGCCAAAACAAACTGTAACTATCTAACAACTGAATTCATGCAAATGAACATAGTAACTAACTAATATTTTTGAATTTTTTTATAGACATAAATAAAAACTATTTACAACTACTCTACTATGCAAACTATTATGCACTTACACTACATGAATGCAAACATATAATAATCCTAAACTAAACAAACATGATAACTTATGCAAAACTGAAACAACTACATTAAACATGCAAAACTAAACTAATTAACTCCCCAAAACTTAACAATTACAATGTCCTCATTGTAAAATAAAGCATGAAGTGGACGAGAACGTCCCTATAATCATTTAAGCTTGTGGTAATGGTGGCGTGGCACAAAGACTGAAAAATCCTCCACATTGGAATTTGAAGGAGGATATTGTGTCATGGGCTTAGGCTGGTGGCTTCCCTTTTCCATAATCTTTTGCATGTCCATTGATCCTCCAATACCTGCAATGAAGAGAGATAACATGGATTAGAATAACACTTCGGATTTATAAGAGAACTTAATAAGCAAATTAATTCCTATCTACTAAATAAACTAGTAAAGCAAATAAATATAAAAATTCCTGGGATGCCTCCCAGTTAGCGCTTGAATTATAGTCATTCAGCTTGACTTTGTCTGGTCAACGCTATCCAATTCCTCTTCGATAATTGAGGAACCCTCTATCAATCGAAAATAATATAGCTTTTAGTAGGTTCCCATTTACGATGGCCAATGCATCAAAGTCACCTAGCATGCTCTGATTTGGTATGATCTCAATCAAGAATGTCCCACAGCTAGGTGTTTTCTCCATTGTGTATGTGATCACTTTGGGGCATGGAAGCTTTTCACACACAATGGGCTCTTCGTCTATCTTCTCTTTCTCGTCCCACCATGGATTCAAAATTGTACTCGATCTTATGTCATCAAGAGCTTTGCCAACGACATGACTACCAAGTTGGCATGATTTTGCAAATCTGACTGACTCTTTGATCGTTGGTGGAGACCCATTTAGATCTTCGTCGACCTCTATTTCATTATGCCCAATTGTCTCCACACTTTCGATATCTTGTGGCTCATCTAGTCGCAGATTTGGTTCGGGTTCTCCGTCAATTTCGTCATCCATGTTATAAGGCCAAGTGTTTGGAGGAAGGTTGGTTACGGCTTTGGTCATTTGCTTTGTCTGATCCGTAAGATTTTGATTTGGCATCGCTTGATTACTCATCTTCTCCTCATCTGCTATGAACTTGGATAATAATTCCCCCAGTCTTGAATTTTCTATTTCAGTCTCAGAAGCCATGTATTTAGGACCATTGGTTGAGGTATTGACTAGTTTTTCCATCCAATTATTAAAATTTTGGGTTGACAGCTCTTGGCTAATACTCATCTCCTCTAGGTTTGCTATGCCCTTCAATATTATATCCCTTAGATTTGGCTTTTCTTCTTGTTGCAATGGAGGTGGACATGAATATTTCGGTGTGTATGATGGATTTGGGGCGTAATATTAGTCATCATAATTGTAGCTCCATGAAAAATCTGAGTGATACCCCCAATCCTGATAATAGTTGTTAGGATAGACATAATTATTGGCGTAATCACCACCATACTGTACCGGCTCGAAACTGATGGCGCACTGATGACTCATATGATTTCCAGCACAATAATCAAAGGTAGCCGCCACACTTTGACGACGTTGAGCTTCAACAACGTCTAACCTCCTCGAAATTGTCTCAATCTGTGCTGACAATGCAGAAAGTGTCGCAAGTCTGTCAATCTTCGCTCCCCTTGGCAGAGTCATTCTTGCCATCCTTCGACTCCGTTGGGTTGCGATAACCTCCAACGTCTTCGAAGTTGCCTCAATTTGTATTGGCTCAATAGAAGATGTATTAAGTCCATCAATCCCTGTTTTCATTGGTTGAGTAATGTTCGTGTATAGCCATTGATACGCAAAGTCATCCATGCTATCTGAAAAGAGAGAAATATAGGAAGAGAGTTAAAACTAAAAATAAAAATGTTGAAATTAAGACTATTTTGATTGAAATTAATATTGGTAAAAAATATTAAAAAAATTCCCCGGCAGCAATGCCAAAAACTTGTTGGGTAGAATCTAATTACGCACAACACGCAAGTATACGTGGTCAACAAGTAATAAAGTGATAAGTTGAGTATCATTCCCATAGAGAATTATTTAACAAAAATCACCAAGTACTAACCCGTAACCAACTCAATCTTATTTAAATGAATGAATTTCAAATTATATAAATTAAACTACTCTTAAATTCCACTAGTTAAATTAAGATAACAGAGATTTAAGATCACAACTTCACTTATTGCTTCATTTAAGTTAACAAACTTCTCATCAATTATTCTCTATCCTGAATTGTTAATCAAGAACACTAAAGTAGATAAAACCACCTCTCGATGCATAATACCCATATTAACGTCAATCCACAATTAAGATAGAAATCCATTAAACACCTTAATCAACTAACCCACTATATCTTTATGTGAATTACAAATGAAGAAGGTTGAAGAATAAGTTCTCTATCCGATTACATGCGGTGTCAAGCATATCTCTACCTTAACACTCATCAAGTTTAAGCTACTAACAAAATCCTGAACACATGCTATCATGATAAGATCTAAATTAATACTTAATCTCTCGAGTTCATATAGATTATCACGGTAATTAATGGCCAATCAATTAAATAATTAAGTCCAAATCACAATAGACAATCCTCACAATAGAACATAATAATTGATAGCGAAGCATATTAAAATAAACAACACAATAAGATTCATTGTAATCTCAAAAAAAAAAATTAGTTCATTAAATTAAAACTAAGAATCCACACTTGAAATAACATAAAAAGATAAAAATAAGAGTAGAGTAAAGAATAAATCTGTTGTCAGCAAATCTCCATCTTCCTCAAGCTCCTGCTCTTTATCTTCAATGGTATTCAAGTTGCTTCAATCTCCAAATCTAATTAGAACTAGTGTTTTCCTATTTTACTCTAATCTAATCTAATGGAATCTTATTTCTCCTTTAATCTCTCTAATCTCTCCTCTAATCCTTGTGTTTCTCCCCCTTTTATAAGCTTCTTCATATGTCTTTAAGTCCTCTTGGAAGTCCTCTTGGAAGTCCTTGTATCAATCGGATCGAAATAATCCTTCTCGGACTCAAATTGGACCAAAATTCGCATTTTCTCGAATTTTCTGGGCATACCCCGGCCCCGGCGGGGGTCTAGGCTTGTTTTGGGCCCGCCCCGGTGAGCTATGGGCTTGTTTTGTGACTTCCATGCCCACCCCGACGGCGGTTTTATGAAGGAAAATTTGCTGCTCTGACGTCGTTTGGGAAAATGGACATAACTTTTGATCCGGAAAGAGTTACGAGGCCTGCCACCTATCAAATCGAAGATATCGACGAGATCTACAACTTTAATTCTTTAAGATTTTAGAAATAACGGACGGAGGAAGGTTCAAATTGGCCTCAAAGTGACTGTTATTCAAATAACCACCCAAAATAGTGACGTTCGACGTCCGCTGGTACAGATGTCATAACTCTTGCATCCGAACTCCGATTAGAATGATTCAAGATGTTTCGGAAAGCTAAGAAGAAGCTCTACAATGTGATCCAAGTTCTAAGCCAAGAAAATGAAATAAATATGAAAGCCCAAATAATGTCCGAATTACTTTTCTTTGCGATTTTATACCAATTCTTTGCGATTTCAGCTACCAAGCATATAATCTACAAAACGAACACAATATGCATGAAAAGTAACTAAGAAACATGAGATTAAGCATCTAATTTAAGTAACAGATATCGGATAAGTAGGTATAAAACCTACTTATCATAGTCCATAGTTGATGAACGCTGTAAATTTCAGAACCTTATTGATTTATCCAAACCAAACTTCCTTTGGTGCAGACTCTAATGTCAAACTGAGATGAACAACCCTGTATAGGGATTACTTATGCGTTAGCGTTAAGATATTGTGCACAATATGATACTAAGGGCTGATCCCCCTAAGTACGAGAAGAAGAGTCCATAGTCTTATGACTGTTAAAAGTTTCAAGTATAACCCTTGGTACCTAGGACATAGTTCAAGGTCTTATGATCCTCAGAATTCTTTTGATTCTTGTTATTCATTCTTGATTCACAAAAATCTTTGATTCACTCACATGTTATTATATTGTTATTTTATTGTTATACTCGTGGGCAATCGTGCTCACTCTTACGTAATAATAACATTACAGATAAGAATGAAAGATCCGACGAGCCTTTTACTAGCAAGGGCAAGGGGAAGATCAATAAGTGATGTAAATGAAGACTTGTTGTTTTATGTAATGTTAAGTTTATGTGTTAAGACTTATGTTGATGTTGTGTAAGACTATAAATTATTTATATTTCTGCAGTTAAGATTTAAGGTTAGTATGATCTGGGATTGATGTATTTAATTCAGATGATGTAACTCCTTAAGGAGAGGATTGACTTCTATCTACTAATGTTTTCAATTATTATGGGTAGATAGATATATGATATTTGTATAGTGAACACCAAATCATGTGAAAATTTAAGTACCAGATTTGGGGGTGTCATATCACATCTAACTACCCATTCTTTTATGAATTACATCATACATACCATTAATTAATATAATTATAACAATATCACAGGTTATCTAACCTTAACATAAATTACACACCTTTAGATGTACAAAAAGGTTTACATACAATAACCTAATAATTAAAATTTATAATAACTACTCCTGCACTTTGCCCTTGCCATTGTCTTTCTCTGACCTTCCTGCTACCTCATCTTTAGCTGAAATGTTATATTTAAGCAGGGGTGAGCAACGAGTTTGCTCCGTAAATTAAAGAATACAATAAGATATATGAATCAATAATATTATAGTCTAGATTTGATAGGACTTCAACAGTGTTCAAAGGACTTCGAAGTAGTTGAATAAATCATTTATCAATAAGAAGACTTTATTTAATTTCATGCTAAATAACAATTCAATGATGAAAGAGTAAAACTCTTTCGAAGTTTCAATAATGTTCAATAGATTATCAAGATATAATACTACTTCGATAATAAAGTGGGATATTCTCAGATTTCATGCTGAGTAATCACAATTTAATCATGAACTAATAGAGGAATTATCAGACATTCAATACTGAATTGCCTCAAGTGTATCAGTTAACCATAATGATTAAATCATACCTTTCTGCAAGTACATGAAGTGATCAGCTTCATTGTACCCTATATTATGCATAATACTCAAAAATAGCGCAATAACCGGATGTCAGACAATAAAGTCCCCTTTTTATAAGGGTTGTTCATCTTAGTCTTACATCATGAGTCTGTACCACTAAAATATGGTTTGGATTACTTTTAAAGAACTGCTTAAAGATTTCAACATATCATATTCATATTGATCTAGCCAAATAATTGGCATTGATCTTTCAATAACAACTTAGTTCAAGTATTAGAGCGTATCATGTTTTAACAAATATTAGTCTCGCCAAAATAATTAGCTGAGACATATATAGCTCATAAACTGTTCAATAATAAATAGAAATCATTTGCGCTATGTGCGAATAATAATAATCATTATAGATGTGAATAACTGACAATAATTGTCCACTAATCATGCTTTGAAATTTATAACTCAATTTGAGTTAAAGAACTTGCAAAAAATGCAAATGCTCAATAATAATTTTAGATGTGGAATAATCAACAATAATTACCCACTTAACATACTGGTAAAATAATAACTCGAGTTTGAGTTAAGAAAACTTGTCTTTGTCGTTGACTACTACTACATAATCTAATTTAGCTTTGTTTGAAAGACCTATAATCAATAATATTGGTCTCACAATTAGCGTAATACATCACAACACATAATACTGTTATTTAAATTCATTATATAACTTAGATACATTATCATGTATTCACAACAATGTTTAGAACTTATAAAAATAATTATCATGTCAAACTATTTCAGTCTGGTTGGATTTTGGTACCAATTCGGTGTCCCAATTACCTTATCAGATAATTAACAAGTTTATTTTCAATAAAACTCTACTCTACAGCTTCAATACTTTTTTAGATAATTTAATTATCCTTTATAATATTTTCAGGAAGCTCGTAATAATTTTCAAATAATTATTATATTTTATAATGATTTTTCAAACACTGATATCATTTTTAAATAATTTAAATACTGAATTATTCAATTATCATTAATACTTAAATAATTTGAAATATTAATGAAATCCTTATCAAAATATTAGAAGTTATTTATAATTACTCAAAATATTTATAAAACAATAATATCACCTTTAAATAATTTTTAAAATATTTAAAATTATTTTTAAATAATTACCATTAATATTCAAATATTAATGTATTTCACGAAAAAATATTAAAAGTCATTTATTATAACTTCAAATATTTTTAAATCCTTTATATAATCTTTAAATGATTTTTAAAATATAAATTTATTTAATATAATTATTAAATAAATTTATTATCATTAATATTAAGTTATTAATGAAACTTATATCAAAATATTAAAAGTTATGTATTATAACTTAAAATATTTTTATACACTTTAATATCATTTTTAAAATAATAAAATAATTTTTAACTAATTTTTTTAGTATAATTATTAAATAAATTTAGTATCATATTTAATATCATTAATATTAAAATATGAATGAAATTTATGTCAAATTATTAAAAGTTAATTTTTATAACTTAAAATAATCTTTAAAACACATTTATGAATTTTTATTAATTATTTTTTATTTTTCTTAATTTATTTAAATTAATTAATTTAATTTTAATAAAACTGTCGCTATAGGCTTTAGCAATAAAAACTTTCGCTGTAACGCCCCCAAAATAGGTCCTATCAATCCAACCTATTCTGAGTCACCAAATACATAGTACAAAAAATAACTACAACTTTATTATTACAATTGTCGTGCAAAATACAATAACAAATATGTTATGAGTTTGATACAAATATATACCAACTGTGACTCATGTCCCAACCGTGGATAGCACGTCATAATAGCACCTTACATAAAGGTACAATCAATAACTCAGCAAGTGGACGTGCACAACCTTGTCTTATGATAACACGAGGTTGTATGTCATTAGACATCTTGTATGATAGTGGCAAAACAACCTTCCAAAGTTGGGTTCACCTCACCCTATTCGGTTCACCAAAATTAAATATCAAATGACGTATACAATACGACACACTTATCTAAAGTTCTCAATAAAATTATTTTCATACTATTTAGGGAGAACCTCAACAGCTATAGACCACCGTTCTATTCCCCTGTTATCCCCACTCGACCCGGCAACACTCTTATTGCCTGAAAGGAATTGTGAAACAAAAAGATGAGCACAACTAGCCCAGTAAAGGATATTATGACTAAAGATAATTAAATTATCAATAGCCTTCGTTAGTAATAAATTAGAGATTTAGAACATATGGTAGATGATAAAACTTCTCAACCATAATTGCAGCGGAACGAGCAATCCATTAGAAGAGTCAAATAGACCATAAAGTCTATTATCTTCTCCATGTTAAAAGTCCACCAACAATATTTTATCATTGTAACATTAATCAACAGTTCATGTCCACATTCATGTGAATGACTCATAATTATATTTTTGGTTCTAAATTCCTCTTCTCATCTAGGACAAAGATAATTTTCATCAGTTGTCTTTACCTGAAACATCAAAGATCATGGTTATACCAAATCACAGTTCCTGTTCATAATCATACTAATAAATTCATCTTTGCACTACGGGTCAAAGATATTCATCAACAAGTCATATTTGCACTACGAGCCAAAGATATTCAAAAACAGGTCATCTTTGCACTACAAACCATAGATATTCAACAACTGACCATCTTTGCACAACAAGCCAAAAGATATTCAAAAACAGGTCATCTTTGCACTACAGGCCAAAGATATTCATATCTCAATGAAATACATAATCATTTCATAATTTATATAAACCATAATTATAACCATGTTGATCAATTCACCTGTGCACTTAAGCTAAAAATATTCAATTATAAATTCAATGGTCATGATCATACCAATCAACGATTCAACTTTGCACTACTGGCCAAAGAGAACTCATAGTCACGATCATACCAATAATCAACTCATCTTTACACTCAAGTCAAAGAGAAATTTTTTCACCAGGATTATAAAAATGTTATATATGATAATAAAAATAATATGATCAAAACACAGTTTTAATTTCAAGAGAAAGATTCATAAATCAACGATAATTTGGTCAGAAAAAGAAACTAATTTCATCGTGAATAGTTCCCCATGAATAGTAACTCGTGAATAGTAACTCATGAATAATAATTCAAGAATTGTAATCCCAACATGAAAAAGGTAGAAATTCCACAATAAAATCCATACCAACATTTCGGTATAATGATATTGAAATAATAACATTTCTTAAACTTATAAACAATTTATTTTAATTATTTACACTTTACTAAATAATGCATTTAATCATCCTAAAATGCCAAACTCATAAGATTTCACTACCAATAACCAAAACCTTCATAAAAAATTTGCATATATCTCATATAGGATTCTCAAGCCATAAAATCTTATTTTCCAATTTTCTTACTTCACAAAACATATTTAATTCATTTACTCATAACTAGTCTATTTTCATGAAAAATACCAAATAAGTAAAAACAAATTTTCTTTTCTAGGATTTAGCAGAATATTGTTCCATATTGAACATATATTTTTCTCATAATTTTTAAAATTCATTCACTAATTTTCATATGGCCAAAACAGCCGAATATTTAGACATTTATATTAAACTGTACTTTTATCCAAAAATTCCGAAATTTACAAAGTATACTTTTGTTATATACATGTACTCCAAATAAAAATTTCACCAATTTTGGAGTTAACCACGAGGAGTTATAAGGATTTACTTTTAAAATAGTCTTTTTCCATAATATTCATAACTCATAATCTGTACATCCAAAAATTGTCATTTTTGGACACAATCTAAAAAACTCATCAAATTATCATTTTAAATTTTTCCAGAATTTTTGAAGGTCGGAAAAATTACGAAATTGAAAAACATAATAACTCTTAAAATCACTTACCTCAAAATAGCAGTATTTCTGACCGGAATATAAAGCCGAAGGAACCTTGCACTGAATAGCAACTCTCAAAGTATTTAAATACTCACAAAAACATGCTCGATAATATAGAGAGAAAGAAAACTTGTTTCTTGGTGTGATTTTCAATTCTAACTTAAGCGCCTATTTATAGGAAAATGCTAGAATGCCAAAGGAGACTAAAATAATAAAATAATATTATTATTTTATTTTTCTACACCTACCAAAGCCAACCAAGACCAGCCATCACCCTTGAATAAAAATTCTAGCACATGTTTTCAACACCAACAAAAAGTGGGGCCCACTATATTTTTAATAAAAACATTTATTTCTGAAACTTCAATAATTCATAATAAATATCCCTTTTATCATAAAAATACGAATTTTATGTTCATTCCATAGGAAATTAAATTCTCTACTACTTTGTAGCTTTAAGTTTTTCTAAATTCCAGACAAAAAATATCTGAAACCCACAAACGGATGATTTTCAACACTCCTTAAAATTCATAACAAATCATGCGTTAATTTTTAACGGTTCAAAATTTGTGGACATATACTTAACTAATATATGTATAACATATCCAAAAATCACAACGATCCAACGATCAGATTAAAATTATAACTCACGCAATAGGGCTTTAAGAACACCGATTTGATCTTTTAATACCTCCAATCCGACAAAATACTCATAAAATATCTCAACATTAATTCCTTCATTTATAACCACATAAATAAATCCATCATTTATATCTGCATCAAATAAATATTTCATTATCATATAAATCAATAATTAATTATTCATAAATAATATTACAGAATTACAATTATGACAACCAGGTGGTTCCCAAGAAAGTGGGGGCTTTCCGATAAGGATTTTTCCTTATTGGCGCGCAATTAGATGACCAAACCTCTCCATGACAGAACTTTGTAGACATTGCCAATAATGTTATCTAATAATATTATTCAAATAATATGAATTATTGACCTGATAATGGGAAATACTGTGCCGTGACAATTATTGAAACAACAATGATATAAAATATCAACGCAGCAATTATTGAATCAATAAAATAAAATATTGAACAGTAATTACTGTAATAATTATTGAGTTACGTAAGAATCAATAATTCAAAAATACTGTGCAATACCATGTGCTACTTTGCAACCATGCGTATTACTGTATTTTAACCATCAGGTATTCCAACATTGTTAACGGTAACAATTACGTCGTTTATTTATAAAACTCAAATTTGTCATTTTCTTAACCCGACAATTATTCTGTTATGGGACCCACAAATGGCTGCACCGTCGTACGAATATTCCCTGACAACAAGAATATTTCACGACCAAACGAATATTCCCCAACAGAAATGAGTATTTTATAACCACTTGCGTATTTTGAAAATTTTATATATATCACCCTTAACTTTAACTTTTTTATCAATTTAACCATTTACTAAATAGAAAAATTGAATACTTTTATTTCATAAAATTCAAGGTCTTACAATCTCCCTTCCTTATGAAATTTTGTCCACGACATTTAATTCAAATAGTTGAGAATACATTGCTTTCATTTCAGATTCCATATTTCCTGTCATCATAATTTCTCCATTACTCTTCTCCTGTATTTCAGATATTATTCTAGAATACAGCTTCAAAACAAGAGTTAATTAAACAAATTAACATATCACATAATTGAAAGTAGTATGCACACAAGCCAATCATGTTTGATGATAAAGCATATACTTTTTAACAATCTTATTTATTTATTAATAAAAAGTATTAATTTATTAAAGACTTTTAATTATCTACATGATGTTGTTTTATAATATGTGATAAACCCATAATTTTAAGCAATACTATTAGAATAATGACGATGATCATTCTAATGAGATCTAAATTTTTAGAAAGCTTAAAACTAAAATAGTTCCCAATCGTTGGATTACTACATTGGAGATTAGTGAATCCGGATAGATTGGTACATACGTTGCTTGCTCGTTGGATGAGGATGATTGATCTCATGATCATTTGTGTGGAGACACTAAAGTAAATATGTAGGTGCTTATTAGTGAATAAGTTCACTGAACGTGGCTCGCTAAAGAATACCTAATGGAGTTTTACTTGCATGTCAATAGGAATTTCTGTAGTGATAGTAGTACAAGTGATCCTTGGACTTGAGATCATCATAGTATCTTGTGTATGATGAGTTATACTTTGACTTATTCCTTAAGACCCTTAGGGTATATCAAAGGGTATGCTTGGGTATAATAAGTTGTACATGGAGATAATGTATGATCAATAAATAATCTACCACTTCTAGTAAAAGAAGAGAAATGTCCTATGTGATTCGATAAATGATAATCTAGTAGTCCTTGGCCAAGGCAGAATGAAATTCGAAAGGAGTTTCTAATTTGTATTATTTGGTGTTGTCCATTTAAGAGTCGAAATACATATAATTAAATAAAATAAGATTTGACAGTAATTTCATGTCTTATATTTAATTGAGACATTGTATGGTGGAAGGATTGAATTGTACGGTAACTATTTACTCACAGGTTCTTTTATGATTAATGTTGAAATCTATATTATCTGAAAAGTCGTTGATCGCTAGGGAGGCTTATCCCTATTGTAGAATAAATATTATTTATTTAAATAAATTAATCGTTTAATTTATTTATTTAAATAAGATTAAAATTGTTCTAATTGATTTATTCGTAACTCATTTAATATGGAGAACCTAAAGGGTCACACCATAAAAGGAAGAATAATTATTTAAGAAGTTGATGGCATAATCGTAATAATATGTTTAGTATATTTAATTTAATCTATGGTGATAGAATAAATTAAATAGCTTAATATTTATTATTTAATATTTTAGAAATGTTAAATATAAATTAATAAGAGGAGTCTTATTAATATTATTACAATTATTATTATTTTAATTTCTAAAAAAGTTTAGGAATTAATTTAATATAAGTACTCTCATTTATTTCTAATAGGATTAAGAGGAAAAATTAGTTAAAGGAGTTTAATTAATTATCCCTAATAAGATTAGGGAGCCCATTTAATTAAAAGAGTTTAATTAAATAAATAATATTTTATTTTAATTAAATAGGGTTACCTGATATCTTTATAAGAGGAGTCTTATATCAAATATCAAAATATACGCAATTCCAAGAGTTGGAGAGTACGTTTTTTTTCTATAGAGATAGAAAAACTAGGGTTTAGCCAACCACCCAACTTTTTGAATTCTTCTTCTTCATTGGTGGATCACCTCTAGAGGCCAAACACTTGGGTGGCTAATGTTGATCAAAGGAAGGAACCAAACCCGGTGGATCCAAGTTGGACGTGAAAGGATTTGGAGGTGAACTCGTACCTGAGGAAGCTCGAATTTTCAAAAGTATGATTCTTGTTCATTATCTTTTCGTTTAATTAATAATTGTGCAAAAATGGTGATCTAGGTATATGGTTTGTAAAATTTTAAAACTTTATTTTTTCACGTTTCCGCTTTATATTGTGCAATTTGATTGCGTTCATGAATATTACATACCTAACAGTGGTATCAAAGCCAAACCTTTATGTAAATTATTAATTATTTTAGTTTGATTTGTATATTGATATGTGTTTAGAATAATTTAATTGGGCATAATTTTATTGTATAAAATTCATTTAAAAAATAAAAAAAATAAAAAACAAAAATTGCAAAACTGTTCGCGAAACTGTTTTTTTTTCCTCCGTGATTTGCGTGGCTGGGTTGAATCATTTTTTGTTACTTTATATCATATATAACGGTTTACATGCAAAAGTGATTCACGCTGTGACGCCCCCCAAAAATAGGTATACATCACCCATCTTGGGTCGTCAGATACATAGTACAGAATACAAATACAACTTACTAATACAACTGTCGTGTACAATACGACAAAACATAAACTGTGAGTTTTTATACAAATATTATCTTCTAGAGAGTATTCATACTCAAAAGGAGTCCTCGTTACATTTATTAACACACCATTACATAGAATAGTGAGGACTACTAACTAATACTATCATTCGGACCATCACTCCGTTCCCCGACTTGCCCCAGCTACGTTCTCATTTCCTGAAGAGAACAGTGAAAGAAAGGGTGAGCTCAACTAGCCCAGTAAGAAATATTATGACTAAGATAACGCAGAATAAATTATCATTAGCCTTCAACAATGTTAAACTGATAAAATATAATAGACATCAAGTTTAACTGTAGCGGAATAAGTAATCCATTAAAAGAGTCAAGTAGAAAATAAACTCTACTATCTTTTATGATTTAAAAGATTTTCCAACACTGTGATCGCTGAGACTCAGCTTAATAAAATAATCCACATCATCGAATCACCCCTGCACTACGGCCAAGGATATTCATATATTCATTAATGGTCATGATCATGCCAACAACTGTCCATCAATGCACTACGGGCCAATGAGGACTTTTACCACATCATTTGTAACATTACGGTCATGATTATACCGAATAATCCCTGGTCATAATCATACCAAGTCCATCTATGCACTACAGGCCACCGATGACTTTCAACAGAATATAAACATGAGGATGATGGCAATGATATAAGAATTCAATAAAACAAGTTCAAGAATTAATTTATCAAACAGAAGAGCTGAAGTAAGGAAGTAGTTAAGTAGTAGAATACTCTTCTTCTCTCTCTCTATACTTTCTCTCTCTAGAGTTCAGTGAATTCGTAAGAAATAATGAAGGAATGAGCTGCTATTTATAGAAAAATAGAATGCATAGTAACTAATCCATGAACGGTCCAGATTGATTACTTTAATCTGACGGTCCATATTTAAAGAAAAATCTTTTAAATAAAATATAATATATTCTATTTATAGAATAACTTTAATAAAGTATTTTGTTTTATATAAAAAGATGTTTCTGTTTTATTACGTTAATAATACGAATAAAACAAAACGTCATTATCGCTAAATAATTCATATTATTAACTGACAATAATGGAATCAAACTGAGTGACTTCTCACATAAGCATTAATAATCAATACCGTGTGCTACTATGCAACCACACGTATTACTGTACTTTTACTACCGAGTAGTTCAACAGTAACAATGGTAAAACTTCCGCCGTTATTTTTAATAAAATATTTTTGTCGTTTTCTCAATCCGACAATAATTCCGTTGTGGGGTCCACCAATGATTGTGTCGTTGTACGAATATTCCCTGTTAAAACGAATATTCCCCGACCAATCGAATATTATATAACAACTTGCGTACTTTGCAAAATTTATAAATATTACCCACAACTATAACATTATATCAAATTAACTCCATAATATTCAAAAATGATATTTATAGAAAATTCATCTTTATTTATAAAAATTGGGGTCTTACAACCTCCCCTTCTTATGAAATTTCGCCCTCGAAATTAGGGTACGTACCTGGTATGTCGAAGAGGTAAGGATACCTTGATTTCATTTCAGATTCTAACTCCCAAGTCATTTCCTCAACATCGTGGTTTCTCCACAAAACTTTGACTTGAGGTATAACCTTGGAGCGTAGAATATGTTCCTTCTTATCCAAGATTTGAACAGGAACTTCTTCATACGTCAAATCCTCCGCTATTTCGTCCGGTTCTAACTCAATAATGTGGTTCGGGTCTTCCACATATTTGCGTAACATGGATATGTGAAAAACGTTATGAACACGAGACATACTTGGCGGTAAAGCGAGTCTATAAGCCACAGTTCCTACTCGATCGAGGATTAAAAATGGACCGATGAATCGAGGATTGAGCTTTCCTCTCTTTCCAAATCTCGTAACTCCTTTCCATGGAGCAACACGTAAGAACACATGATCTCCTACATCAAATTCCACGTCCTTTCGATGAAGATCAGCATAACTCTTTTGTCGATCTTGTGAGGTTTTTATACGTTGTCGGATCGTTTGAATCTTTTCTGTAGTCATACGTACCAACTCCGGTCCCAACAACGTTGCTTCACCCACCTCATCCCAGCATACTGGAGAACGACATTTTCTTCCATACAATGCTTCGAATGGAGCCATGCCAATACTTGCTTGATAACTGTTGTTGTAGGAAAACTCCACCAATGGTAAGAACTTGTCCCAACTTCCCTTGAAGTCAAAGACACAGAGTCTTAATAAATCTTCTAGAGTTTGAATAGTCCTCTCTGATTGTCCGTCCGTCTGAGGATGATATGCCGAACTAAATCGTAAATCTGTGCCCATAGCTTTTTGTAAACTAACCCAAAATCGTGAAGTGAATCTTGGGTCTCGATCAGAAACTATGGATACTGGCATACCATGCAGTCTTACAATCTCGTTTATGTACATACGAGCAAGACGTTCAAGTGTATAAGTTTCTCGTATCGGTAAGAAATGAGCAGACTTGGTCAATCTATCAACAATGACCCAAATCGCATCAATACCTTGAGAAACCCTAGGAAGACCGGTAACGAAATCCATGGTAATGTGCTCCCACTTCCATTCTGGAATTTCAAGTGGTTGCAATGGACCTTTTGGTACTTGATGCTCCGCTTTGACTCGTTGACAAGTTAGACACCTTGAGATAAACAACGCTATCTCTCTCTTCATATTGCTCCACCAAAATGTATGACGAAGATCATGATACATTTTGGTACTTCCAGGATGGATTGCAAACGGTGTGTTGTGCGCCTCCATCATGATTTCATACTTTAAATCAGGGTTGTTAGGAACACAAAGTCTGGAGTTGACTCGAAGTATTCCTTCTTCATCGATTCTTGCTTCCGGCATAGCACCTTCTTGCACTTTCTTCCTTATACGCATCAGCTCCAGGTCTGTAGCTTGAGCAGCTTTAACTTTATCGATTAAAGTCGGTTCTACTCGTATATTCGCCATCATCACATGGGTCCCTGGAGTCTTTAACTCTATCTCCATCCTTTGCAAATCACACAAAATGGGCCTTTGTGTTGACAATATCGCACTTGTACCCGCATATGATCTTCTACTCAATGCGTCAGCTACCACGTTCGCTTTTCCAGGATGGTATTGAATGGTATGATCATAATCTTTCAACAGTTCAAGCCAACGTCGTTGTCGCATGTTGAGTTCCTTTTGAGTGAAGAAATATTTGAGGCTTTTATGATCCGTAAAGATCTCCACCTTCTCCCCATACAAGTAATGCCTCCAAATTTTAAGTGCAAAGACAACAGCTGCCAACTCTAGATCATGAGTAGGATAATTCCTCTCATATTCCTTGAGTTGTCTTGATGCATAGGCTATGACTTTTCCATGTTGCATGAGAACGCATCCCAACCCTTTGCTCGAAGCATCACTGTAGATGACAAATCCCTCCGAGCCAGATGGTATTGTTAGAACAGGTGCTGAAATGAGTCTCCTCTTGAGTTCTTGAAAACTCTTCTCACATTCTTCGCTCCAACCGAACTTTGTATCTTTCCGAGTCAGCTGAGTTAATGGAGTAGCGATTCGAGAAAATCCTTCCACGAATCTCCGATAATAACCAGCTAAACCGAGAAAGCTACGTACTTCGGTTACTGATTTAGGTTGCTCCCAGCTTTGAATAGCTTCAATCTTTGCCGGGTCAACAGATATTCCACGACTTGATACTACGTGCCCAAGGAATGCTACCTCTTCCAGCCAGAACTCGCATTTCTTCAACTTGGCATAAAGTTTGTATTCACGAAGCTTTTGGAGTACCAGCCTCAAGTGTTGCTCATGATCTTCACGGCTTTTGGAATAAACAAGGATGTCATCGATAAAGACGACCACAAAGTGATCCAAATATTCCTTGAATACCCTGTTCATCATATCCATGAAGGCAGCAGGAGCATTAGTCAATCCAAAAGACATAACTAAGAATTCATAATGCCCATACCGAGTTCTGAAGGCAGTCTTTGGAATATCCTCAGTTCTAACCTTCAGCTGATGATATCCAGAACGAAGATCGATCTTTGAAAAGAATTGTGCTCCTTGCAACTGGTCAAACAGGTCATCAATACGTGGCAATGGGTACCTATTTTTGATGGTGACATGATTCAACTCCCGATAATCAATACAAAGTCGCATACTCCCATCTTTCTTCTTCACGAACAGAACAGGAGCACCCCAAGGAGAAGTACTAGGACGAATAAAACCAATGTCTAACAATTCCTGCAGTTGAGTCTTTAACTCCTGAAGTTCAATAGGAGCCATTCGATATGGGGCTTTGGAAATGGGTTTTGTACCGGGTTCAAGGTCGATACAAAATTCAATTTCACGCTCTGGGGGTAGGCCAGGAAGTTCTTCGGGAAATACGTCAGGAAATTTATTAACAACAGAAATATCATTCAAAGCTGACGTATTTTTGTTTAGATCTGTGACATGAGCTAAGAAAGCTTGACATCCGTTTTTCAATAAACGAATAGCTTTATGGCTTGAGATGACAGCGATTGATTTTAATGGTTTGGTTGCTTGAATTCGCATAATAGGTCGATTAGGAATATGAAAGCTAACAACCTTACGAAAACAATCAATTTTTGCATGATGAGTAGTTAACCAATCAATCCCTAGAATCACGTCAAATGCAAGTATTTTTAATGAAATAAGATCGACAGGTAATGTGTGGGTACCAACTTGAACCAAACAAGACTTATAAACCGTGGATGTAATGAAGGTTTCTCCCAATGGAGTTTCAACTGCTAAGTCAAAGTCTAATTTCTCCGGAATCAAATTTAATCGATGAGCGCAAGTAGGAGAAATAAAAGAATGGGTAGAACCGGTATCAAATAAAGTATAGACTTCGTTAGAGTTTATGATAAGCTTACCCGTGATGACCTCATTCGGGTTCCTTGCTTTCTGGGAGGTCACAACAAACGCTCTTCCTTGCACAACCGGTTTTGACTTTTCTGGGACGGCCTTTGGTGCCTCCATCCTAGCTGAATTTGTCTTCGGTAAACGACAAAATCGAGCTAAATGACCTTCTCTTCCACAATTATAACATGCTTTGGACGGCATCGCGCAGTTTGGACTGATGTGCCCCTCCCCTCCGCATTTGAAACATATGATAGGTGGTCGTTCTCCTTCCTTAACGACAGGTGCTGGTGCTGACGTCTTTCCATCATTGTTGAATCTCCTCTTCTTGAAATGCCCATTCTTATTGTTTTGGCCCTGATTACCACCGAAGTGGTTACCATTTCTGGCCTGTTGATTCCCTCCACGCTTGTTGTCACCGCTTCGATGACTGCTCTCACTGGTATTATCATTTTGCCGGCTGCTCTCTTTTGGTTGCGTTGTCTCGTTATCGCGCTCCACCAACTGAGCCCTATTTACAACATCTGAATACAAACACAGTTTATGAGAAACAAGATGTTGACGTATCTCCGGCTTCAAACCTCTTAAAAACATCCGCGTCATTCTTTCTTCATTATCCACCAGGTGGGACGCAAACCGGGATAACTCCGCAAATTTTGCCTCGTACTGCGACACGGTCATATTATTCTGCTCCAATTTGATGAACTCCACCTCCTTCATGTGACGAATACTCTCGGGAAAGTATTTGTCGTTAAACAGCTCTTGGAACTTCTCCCAAGACATCTTCAGTGCGGCAGGTTGAGTACGCTTTATCGATTCCCACCAGTAATCTGCCTCTCCTCGCAACATAAAGGCGGCAAAGGGAACCTTTTGCTCCTCGGAGCAACCCAAGACATCAAATATCTTGGTGATCTGCTTTATCCATGTTTCAGCTACAAGTGGTTTGGGTTCTCCCTTAAACTCCGGTGGTCCCAGCTCCTTAAACTGTTTAGCGGTGACCGCCTGAGAGTTTTCAGTATTTCCACCTACGTTGTGGACAGGAGCCGCTTTCACCTGTTGTTGCATGAATTGCATAAAACCTCTGAACATTCCATCATTCATCATCTGGTCAGTGTTGTTGTTTGCATGAGGATTGTCACCTTCCTGATGAACATTATCCTGATTATTGATATGTGGT
The DNA here is from genome assembly GCA_016801055.1 of Panax notoginseng. Taxonomy (NCBI): domain Eukaryota; kingdom Viridiplantae; phylum Streptophyta; class Magnoliopsida; order Apiales; family Araliaceae; genus Panax; species Panax notoginseng. Next base: position 147,614,647 of record CM029020.1, read on the forward strand.
GAATCAATAATCGCCTGTGCTCCATTGCTATTCTCAACATTCTCAGATGCCATTTTCAGATACTGCCACAAAATAAAAGTTAATTGATATGTCATATATTATCCTTATATTATGACCGACCAATTAAATACCATGCAAATAAACTTAGGTAGGTCATACTAGCGAAGGAATTCCCCGTCTCTCCCCTCCTAGTTCTATTCTCACATCTTAGCCAGGGATCATATCCCTAAGCTCTGATACCAACTGTGACGCCCCCAAAATTAGGTATACATCACCCATCTTGGGTCGTCAGATACATAGTACAGAATACAAATACAACTTACTAATACAACTGTCG